>NW_023591467.1:249551-446428 GCF_014843425.1 Jatropha curcas | reverse complement strand
AAAAAGTATGTCTTAATAAATATTGTCAAAAAGCTTTAAATCCTTCTGCTAAAAGAGTGCCAAGAAATACTGTAAAACGAACTATTATTTCTTTATATAATAAAGGTATAATAAAGGAAAAAAAGAGGTTAGAGCCTTTTATTTCTCAAATTGAAATTCATGTTCAATTTGTGTGATATTTGGAGTATCATGGGCAAACATGCATCTTAGTATGGGCATTACAGTCATTAGATTGATGCATTTGATTGGGAAACTTTCAAAAAGATATTATTGCATTTTCGTGCTTTGATTTGATAAAACCATTTACTACAAAAAGAATATTTATAGATAATTGTTTCAATGTTTAGATGCATACAAGTTTGACAAAAAAAAATTTTCATCATTCCAATTCTTCATTTGATAATTGCTTCTGCTAATACTAAATCAATGTATTGAACTTAAAAAATATTTTGTGAAGCCAAAATATTGGTGGAAAATTTTTTCATAAAGATGTGCATTGCCATTGTTTTAAATTTATATGTACAAGATGGTTTAAAAATTCTTGAATCTTTTATTTCTCCAAATTAAAAAAGCTTGATTTCAGATTTTATGGGACATCCCCATCAGTGATGAAAGTGGCGGCTAAATTTTGTAAGGAAAATAATAAAAGACCAAAATATTTTCCAAAGGAATATGTCCCAACTCGTTTGGAATTCAACATATGAATTATTAAACGAGTTCTTTTTCTTATAAAGAATTATTTTATGCTTTTTTGGTATACCCTAAATAAAGTGAAGATATTAATTTATATCCACAAAATTCGGAATATTTGTGGCAAAAATTTTAAGATTAATTTTCAAATATTTTTAATCTGCTTACCTATAAATTTAGTGGCGGTTATTATCCCACATTTCATTATTTTTACCTTTGTGTATTATTTTTGCCTATATGCATTAATATTGTTAGTGCATTCCAAGAACTTGAAAATAATTTTATATTACAAGATTGTGTTTTTTCAATGAAAAAAAATGGTTATCTTATTCTAAAAATATACTACCCATTTATCTTGTTGCTTGTGTATTTGATCCTGGATGTAAAATTGAAGTTTTATCTGAATATTTGACTATTTGTTATGAATTATTAAATCTTGATATAGAAGATAGTGTTAATATAAATGTAGTATTGTATGAAGTTAGACAAAATATTGTAGAATTATATAGTGAATTTATTCAATTTTCTAGTTCATCTACTTCTAATTTTTTTCAATTCAATAATCAACAATTTCCAACTCAAAGGGTAAGTGTTGGTGTTGCTGAACGCATTTTACTACAAAGACAAAAAAGACCAAGGGAATCCGGTTCTAGGGGAAGTGTGTTGGTGCTTGCTGAAACAGGTTTTACTACAAAAACCAAAAAAGAACCAAGGGGAACTCCAGTTCTTTTTCTGAATTTGAAATTATCTAACTTACTTCTTTGAGTTTGGTGATGATTATCAGATACTAATTTTCCAATTTGTAGATTGGTGGAGTCCTTCACGCCAATACTGTTCCAATAGCTTTCTTTAATTGCAAAAACAAGGTTTTTAGCAAGCCTCCGATCTCCACTGTTGCGCGCCTTGAACAAGCTTTTAGTCCAAAGAGGAATTTCATACTTGATGAAACACGATCCCGTATGACACCCGCATTCATTAGAAGCACAATCATGTGTGATGATTGAAGCAAGGCCGAACGTTAACAAGCCATAATGAAAATCAAAAGAAAATAAAAGATTTATATAATTCTTATATGATGGTCCTTTCAACGGAACCAATCAACCAGGTAGTGGCAAATTAAGCGAATAAGGTAAAAGGGGATTTTGAAATTTGTATAAGGTAAGTAAGAAATTAGTGGGCTTTTTGATCCTCTAAAACCCCTAAGAGGATACGCAGGGACAACTTTAATTTTTTTTTTTTTTTTTAAATTAATTTCAAGCCTTTGTTCTAAAAAAAAAAATAGTTTCAAACTTGTTTAAACCAAAAAATAAATTCAATTGAAGAACTTTTTTTTTAAAAAAATAACATAAGTTCCAAAGTCTTGTAAAAAATAAACAAAAAATAAATTCAATTGAAGACTTTTTTTTTAAAAAAATAAATAAGTTCAAGTCTTTAAAAAAATAAATTTAATTGAAGCATTTTTTTTAATTTTTTAGGTGTATTTTTTTTAGAAATAACTTTCACAAATTTTTTAAATTTTGAAAACCGGTGTTCAAAATTTAAAATTTAAAATTATGCGATTTGCCGGAAAACTGATCGGAACCGTCGGTTTTGAAACCGTCGATGAACCGAAACCGGAATCAGAATTAGAAATTTTCGGTTCGGTTCCGGTTCCGAAACCGTGGCCACCCTTACTTATGGAGCTCCACCCCTGATAATTCGGATGCTGCTTATTCCCATGATGTTGTTAGCTAGCCTTTGATTTCATTCTTATTTTATAAAAAGAAATTTTCAAATTTAGCAATTAACTTTTTAAATTTACTAGTTAATATATATGTAATCTGAATTGGGTAGTTCGGAGATAAAAAGCACTTACAGGATTAATCATCATGGCTTAAGTTATGGGTTCGGTCCTCGTAACGCAAACTCTTCCTGGGTCAGCCCCTTTACTTCTAAGGGTGAGCGGGGATTAATCAAATTTGTGAACCCTTAAAAGGACACAGGCCTGGATACCTCGTGCCAGGCATAACCACAGTTCGGTTCTAAATCGGAACCGAATCGTGATCAACCGTTTAAGGTTCTAAACCATAACCGAAATCGGCAGTTTAAGGTTCGGTTGCGGTTCTTTATATTTGAAAATAAAAACCGGTGGTTCCGGTTCACGCTTCACACATGCTTTTTAATTGTTAAATTAATTTTATTTTTCATTATTAAATGTAGTAACTTTACCATCATCTTAAAATTTATTAATATAAATATAACTTGTAAATTATAAGTTGAAAAAGAGAAAAAAAAAATTGCTCCTCATTTAAATATTTTTAATTTAAATCTTTTACCCTTTATAACATAGATTTTTTACATATAAATTAAACAATATTTATTTAAGATTTATTTTTGACTCTTAAATAAAATAAAAAAATATTTTTCTCCCTTACAACGGTAAAAAAACAGCAATTTGAAGGGTATTTTTGAAATAAAAATTTATATTGTAATTTTTTTAAGTCCTAATTTAGATAGAAAAACGTTTTGCCCCTTTATAACGGTTAAAAAAGGTTACTTGAAAAGTATACTTTGAAATAAAAAATTCATTTATGATAATTTTTTGTTAATTGTTAAATAAAATTAAAGGACATTTTTATCCTTTATAACGGTAAACAAACGGAAAATTTGAAATTTATTTTTATAAATAAAAATTTATATGTGAACTATAAATACCTTAATAATCTTTTTTTTTTCACAATATCAATTTTTTTGCTAAACTCCATTGAATTTCTTCTATCATTTCTTTTCTTCTCATATAAATTAAGTACAAGTCCTTTTTTTTTTTTTTTGACATGTCTCTCAATTTAAATTTATAAAAATTAAATACTAGTAAAGAATTTTAAATTTATGTTTTGTGTAGTTATAAATTTTTAAATTTTAAAACTATTAATTTACTCTTTTGTAAAGAATTTTAAATTTATGTTTCTGTGTAGTTAGTAAATTTTTTAAATCTTTAGAAACTAATTAATTTTACTGCTTTTAGGGGTCTTTTTTTTAATTTAAGTACTATTATTTGTTATTATTTTCTTATTTAGCTAAAAAAAACTAATAAAAAGGTTAAAAAAAAGTTATCTAAATTCAGCTCCAAATTGGAACCGAACCAGAACCGACAATTTTAAAACCGTCTAAAAGTTGTTCAGTTCGATTTTGATTCTACTTTTTTGAAACCGAAATCCACGATTTTAGAACCGAAACCAGCATTCTGAAACCGTGGTAATGCCTACCTCGTGCAAGCATTAAAAAAAAAAGTTAATATATACATACATATAACAATTTAAGAGTATCTCAATATGGAAACCAGCGTTCTGAAACCGTGGTAATGCCTACTTCGTGCAAGTATTAAAAAAAAAAAAAAAGTTAATATATACATACATATAACAGTTTAAGAGTATCTCAATATGTTTAGATCTAACTTCTGAACGTATTGTTTGGATAGTTGGGCCTATGGATCCATTAATCTGGACCGTTTTTTTTTTTTTGGTTCACAGAAGAAATAGGTGTAAATAGGTTCTGCATTTTATGGTAAATTACTCATTAGAAATTAATTTTGGGTCATTTTCTTTTATTAATATTTAAATAAATAATTGTAATTTAGTCTATTTTATTGCAATTAGGGTTCTTTTTGGGTTTATATACATTTTCAAATGAAGATAGAGTTGAATTCAAATGTATACAATTTTTTAAAATTGAATTTTAAATATCCATTCAATGATTCAAAAGTAATTATTATAAACTAATAAAAACAAATTAACATTTGAAAAACACATGTAGAGATGCTCAAAACAAAGGGAAATAATAATAGAGTAATTGAGGATTATGCACCGGATCCAATGCCCTTCTAAATAAACTCTTTATTCCTAACTTTTTGAAATTTCTCCATATATATATATATAGAAATGGGTCTTTTCCTTTCATTTTTCATACTTTATGGTTAATCATTAACACTTTTTCTACGGCTGAAAAATGAAAAGTCTTTCTTTAATTTTTGTAGGTTTTCTTTTTTTTTTTTTCTTTTTTACTAAATTATATTTAAAAGGTCGCTACGGTGAACTTTACTTGCAAGATTAAAATCGTTGTTATTATACATGAGCTAAATCTTGCTTGAAACTATTAAAATCGTTGTTATTATACATGAGCTAAATCTTGCTTGAAACTCTCAGTCAGAAAAGTTTATTTCAGAAGTTTAATAAATCAATCTCGAGTTTATTTACTCAAACTCGATTCAATTTAGAGTTTAAAATTGAAAATTATTGGAAAAAAAAAGAAACTTAACTAAAAATTATAAATGAATCCAGCTAGAGTTTAAATACATTTTAATTATGTTCAGAATCGACTCAACTCATTTTATCCGAACACTAACTACAAAATACTATTCATTTTGAGGAGAGAGAGAAAAAAAAAATGATAAGATTGTTTAGAAATGAATCAATCGGTCAATTGATTTGTCCCAATGTTGCTTGAGATGTCCTTTTTAGACAACTAAATGTTTATTAAAACAAAAAAAAAAATTTCCATACACAACAAGAAAATGAAACAAGAGATAAAATGGGAACACGGTTTTGTCTCTATATATTTATTTGTTTACACACAAATTGGAGTTTGAAAATCCATTTCGAGTCAACTACATGCCGTTTGATTTTCAAATTATGTGAATTGGATAACATTTTAATTATTCTTCCCATTATTTATTTATTATTATTATTTTCTTCATGCCCTCTTATTCTTTGACTTTTTTTTTTATTTGGTAATAAAAAAATTTATTTTAACTAATCAGGAATAGTTAATTTAATTAGCACATTTTTTTAGAGGTCAATTCATACAATAATTTTTTTTTTGAGTAAGTAAGTAATTTCATTTCTGATATTCTTTTCTCATATATATTTTTTTTTCACTAATTAAATTACAGTGCGGGTAAAAGAAATAAAAAAATCTTCTTATTATCAAATTAAATGAATAATGTGAACACAATTGCAGACATTGAAAAATTACAAGCAATAAATTATAATTTTTGGTAGAAGAGATAAGATTCAATGTGTCCTATATATATATATATTATATAATTAAGTTCATTGGGGATGATTAGGCTATCCATAATACAAAAAGTTAATCTTATTAATTACAGATTATTCATTTGTGTTGATAGCAGTTGGCAGCACCATTAATTTAATTAATTAACTTTAATTTTTTTAATAAACAACCTTTTCATCTCCTTAATTTTAGGATAGTCTTAGTACGGTGTGTATATATTTACTCCAAGTAACGTAATTTATTAAAAGTTCCATACTATAATTTTAAAAAAATACTGAACTTTTTATATCTTTTTCAATACAGGATCAGATTTGAGTTTATAATTGTAATACTCATATCCTACCCATACCCAAAATAAAACTTTCACGTTTTACCCATACCTTACTCAAACCTAGTCAAAACCATAAAATTCAGGTTTGACTCGAGTTGGGCTGATTTTGCCATCCCTAGCATTTACTACTAGATTAGTATTGATGTATTGAGGTTAAATTTAAAATACAATATTTTTAATTTTTTTCAGATTATCGTTAACAAGATTTCACATTTCTGATTTTTCCTTTTATATATATATATATATATATAATTGAAAATTTGTTCGCTTAATATTGAGCTTTTTTAACAAATAAAGCTAGATAAATTAAACCTTCATTTGGAATAATAAATTCAAATTTTTGTGTTTGATATAAAAAAATAAAAATTTAAATCTTTAAATTCGATTGTATGGATTTCAATATAATTAAATCACATTCTATAAAAAAAGGATAAAATTTTCAAATAATTCAACAAACTTAAATAACTCAAAGTTTTATGACAGACTATCCACATTCCTAGCCTTCTAAAATTATTAATTCTAAAGGTATTTTAGGAAATAAAGAAGCAAATGAATTTTCAATTTTTGTATATATTCTAAACATGAAAATTTTTTTATTAATAAATTTTATTTCTAAGAATTTCATATTTTAAATTCATTTATACCAACGAAGGGTTAGAGCTGAAAAATGAGTCACCAAATTAACTAGAAAGTGCATTTAATTTTCTTTTATGTTAGAACATGGATTTTTCGTGAGTTATACTTGCTAGAAATAACGAATGGTGAGCATGATCTAATTTAGTTCAGTTTGAAAAAATTTTCAAATAAAATCAAAAATTGTAATTCTAGTTTCATAACTTTACAATTTAAAGTAAATCAAATCGCAATAAAGTTTTTTTTTTTTTTTTTTGTGCAATTTGATATGCTGTTTGCTACCATTAAAAATGCTTATACATCAATCAATAAAATTGTATAGGCGTCATGGGTATATAATGATAAATTTTCAATAAAGATAAAGAAAATGTAAATGTCCCTCATTCTAAATTTCAAATCAAATTTCAATTTGGAACGAAATTTTGAAATACAAAATTCAAAATGGACCTTTAATGATGTGAGTTAAAGGTTTTTTTTTTTTTTTAAAAAAAATCAAAATAGAATTTCATTAATTGAAAACTGTATATAGATATGGGATACAAATCAACATGTTTCTATATTTTTGTATAGGAAGCCTAATAATAAACCACTTATATAAAGAATAAAAAAATATAATCATGATTTGAAGTATCTGATCGAGTTTACAAAACATAATATTTGTACCATAGGCGATCACTTGCTCCACTTGGTCGCTATTCATGAGCACTGTTTGACTCAATGATCTTTCTACAATTCCGATCTGATTACCTTCAAATTTCTTCGTTCTATTGAAGAAGAGATTTGCACTTCTTTCTGCATAACTATGCAAATAATAAAAGACGTTAGATAAAATCATCATAATGATGGAAAAATAATGACTCAGAACTAGATCTGAGAATAAAATCTCAATATATGAGCAACAATAAATCACAATATATGTGCAACAATAACTCAGATCTGTTATAAATCCGAGGATTATTTACAAAAAATCAAACAAAAAAAGGAAAGGGGTGACCACCAGTCTTGAGTTAAAGGTTTTCATATAATCAAATTTGAACATTTTATTATAATTTAAGAAAATTAATTACTTTTTTTTATCATGGTGTAAAAATGACAGAAATATGTGAATGGAGAGAGTAACATATTTTATTCCTCCATCATTAATATTTTTTATTTTCCATAAATAGTCTTATAATCTTTTTGAGTATAAGACTAATTTCGTTTCGGCATTTGTTGCTAATAATCTTTTCCACAGATACGCTAATACTCTTTTTGACTAATAAATACCATGGTGGAGCTAGAAATAAAAGCTAATAGCAAAAAAAATTTTCCAAAATTTAGGATGTGAAAGTGGAAATTCACTATTTTATAAATAAAATAAAAAATTCAATATTTTGGGACATAATTTTTTTAAAGAAAAAAAAAATTAGATTACGGAGACAAAGATCATCCCTAGTACCCCTTCCTCTGTCTCTTTTTTTTGAAAAATATAATTCATTAATTATAATATCAAATATTACAAATATTCAAATAGGTCATACATGAAATTTTCTATTAGAAGTTAATAGAGTTCGCTGATTTTTTAATAAAAATCAAAAGAATTATATATATTCTTTTGAATAATAAAATAAAAAAAAAAGATAATATTACATCCTTCCACTCGAAGATGATATTGACAAAAGATGTAAATCTTGGTAATAAAAACTAGTCATTTAATTGATTTGGATAACAAAATAATAACTCTTCTAGATCTTTTATATCTGGATTATTTTTTTAAGTACTTGCTACATATAATGTACACATACGAGTTCCTATTACTATACATCAATAGAGGAATATGTTATACTACCAGACCATATGAATCAAAAATCAACATCTGCAAAAATAAAATCTAAAGTTTTCAACCAAATAAAATCAAATATTACACTTTTATTTAATAATAAACTCTCACAAAGAGGTAACCAAACTCTCATAAAGAAGGAAAAAAAAATCTAAATGTGGAGAAAAACAACAATAACAAAAGCCAAAACAGATCTATTATAGTAAAAAGAGATCTAAATTTATTAAAATTGAATAAAAGATTAAAAGAAAGAAAGTAGAAGTCAAATTGAAGAAATAATAAAAGGTAGAGACAACTGCTGATCAACAGCACCGTAAAGTAAAATTAGGGTTAGACAGTTAAAAAGAAAAGAGAGAATTTAAATTCAATATAACAATCACTCAGTGATCCTTCCTCTATTATTGGATAAATGCAGAAAACTAAATGCCGGACCCATAACATTATCATGACAATTAAGCAAGCAAAAAGCACATGTAATTAATTTTTTTAGACATTTAACACATTAAACATGATTTTTTCCAATTAGTGAAATTTGATGGTACAAAATATAAAACACTATATATATGCTTCCTAATATAGAAATTGCATGTAGAAAGGTGAGTTTATGGTTAGGTATACAAAATGGTAAGTGATGAAGTGACGATAACAAATTTATTACTTAGAAGAAATTGTTAGTAACCATAGAAACCACAAAATTGAAATCTTTCCCACCACATGAGATGGATCTTCCAAACTTGCATGAAAAAGACATCAAACGAAACCCCACCACGTGATTCCAATGTTTAATTAAACTCTTCCTGAGGTATAGATTACCAAGTGAAAGCTGCCCATACCTGATTACTATAACTAGATATTTTTCTCTTACAGTCGTTGCTTAGTTTTTTGGAGAGAAATAAGATATGGTCTTGTGTGTGAAAACGTTGTTGAATCTTCTTCAGAAAGAGAAATTGGTAAGTATGATAGGGATGAAAGGAAGGGGATAATTGCACCCCCTTCAATTTTTTTTTTTTTTTTTAATTCCCTTACCAATGTTGATTTTCGATTCTGTCCGATGAAAAAATTCAATCATCTTTCAACCATTTTGCCCCTTCTCCTTTGTAAAATTTTGATTTAATTAAATTTTATACTATTTTATCGCTCTTATATATATATATATATATATATATTCAGTGTATTACAGAGAGGACGTGATTTCAAAATATAAGATTATTTTAAAAAATATATATATCCGATCGAGATTACACTTACTATGATAATTTTTTATAAAGTGAAATTATATTTTTCTATCCATTTTTCTCCACGTGTTATATATATATATGTTGATTTATAACCTTGTTGAACTTCAAACATCTTGAATTCTTCAATAGGATTTTGAATTCTTCAATTTAGAAAAATATTTGTGGGAATTAAGGTTTTAAATCTAATTAAGTTAAAGCACTTATTGTTCATGTTTGGCTAGAAGATATATGTAGTGGTAGATTTTTTTTTTTTTTTTTTTTGGTATAAACCACCGGCATTCGGATCCTATTATTAGAGACTATCTAATTTAATTCGAGGATTAATCACAGTTAAAGCTCTTCACTCCTCTTTGCAGATGTATTTGGTGGGGCTTAATAAGTTATTTATATGTTTTTATAAATGGCTGAGTATTTATTTCATATATGTAATAAATAGGATCATATTAAAGATTTTACAATCTTTTATCTCTTTCAAATTTAAATTCATGATGTTAACAATGAAGTTCAATTTTTGACGCAAAATTGTAGGGGTGAGCAATATCTAGATTTGAGTTGAAAACCATACTGAACTGATTCATTTTGATTTGGTTTGATAAATTTTTTAAAAATCATTATCACTCGGTTTGAACAATAATAGCTTTTTGATTCGGTTTTATATATAACTGACTAAATTAATTTTTTTTAGTCTAAAATAGATGATTCATTTTGAAATAATCAAATTCAATTTGGGTCTCATCCAAAAATCGAATCGAACTATTTCATTTTAGTTTGATTCAGTCAGCTTTCAAAAAACTCGATTGCTATTCTATTTGAATAGTGATACCCGTTCGGTTCAGTCTTATATACAGCTAATCAAATTAAATTTTTAGCTCAAAGTAGATAGTTCAGTTTGAAACAATTGGATTAAATTCAAACCGATTTTCACAGTATTCGATCCGATTAAACCGAATGCTCAACCCTACAAAAATTGAAAAGGAGTGGGGTAGGAGGCAGAAATGTAGCTTGTAAGTCTTTGGATAACACCTAACAATACTAACTACTACAACTTTTTTCTATCTAGAAGCAAGAAAAAGTTGAACGAGGAAGTGAAAGGTTAGCCACACAGGTGTTGTTCTGTTGGATTAGTGGGGCTCCAAAACTTAATTTTAGTGCAATCAAGCAATTAATTGATACAACAAAAAGCAATAACACTTTGAACTGAAGAATAAAAGGGAAAAAAAAAAAAAAAAAACACATAGAATCCTTATAAATGTCTTTGGTAAGAGTTAACAAAAGACACGTACTAATGTACTTTTATACTTATATTCCCATAACAATTGGAACTTTGGCAACAAGTGACAACATTTTTTCTTTTTCTTTCTTTTTTTTTTTCCCCCTTTTTTTGAAGATTATTAAGCATACAGTTAGTTCCAAACATGACTTATTATTCTTTTCTTATTGTATTATTTATATGATTCTGTTTTAGAGGGAAAATGGTTAAAAAGAAAAAGAAAAAAAGAATACATTCTTTGCCTGTTTGTTATTATGACAAGGAACATATATGTTAGCATGTTGTAACCATAAAAGGGCATTTTTGGAGGTTTTCAATCAAGAAATTAAAAATTACAAAGAATTATGTTTTTCTGAAGATAAATGGGAATTGGAATTTTACCATTATAAGATGGACATGACACCTACATAGTCATAGCATCAATAGTAGATTTCTTTTGTGAATTTCTAGCTCCAAAGAAAGTGGAAATATAAGAAAAAAAGGGTTCATCTTACTAACATTTGTTTATATATATAATGATAAGCGGTTCTTCTTAACTAACATTTGGTTTATATATATATATATATATATATATATTATTATATATAACATTGTTTGCAATTATTCAAGATATATATTACATACTACACAGTCTATTTATTCTTTTTTCACTCTTCAATTATTGAGACATTGTTATTTGGTTGGGGAACTCTTATTCTTGCTAAAAACTCTCTTTTATCCTTCATTCTTAAATCACTGTCTTTATGTTATCCAGTTATGGCTTTTATTTAATTTTATTTTATTATTTGTGGGTGTGTATATTATTGTAAAAAAATTTGTATTCTTAAGGCCAATTCTTTGCAGGTTGGAGGTTTTATCTTCTTTTCAATCAAGCAAACCATCAACTCAGAATCAGAATGCCTAAAGAAAGAAAATGCCCTCATTTGGCTTAATTCATTTGCATATTTAATACTTTTCAAATAAATACTTAAGGACCATAAAACATAGTATTATTTGATGCATCATCTATGCTTATCTCACCACCTATAAAACGTTTATAATATTAATTGATCTCCCTAATAATTTTCCCATTTTTCACGTAATAAAAAATTAATAATATCTACTAGCTGCTACTTTATTCCAAGAATTAAATAAGTTTCTTACTTAATTTGTCCTATATTAATTGCGCCGATTTATTTAAATAAATACAGACGGAAAGTGCGATATCTCTGATATGTCTCCTAATATTGTAATATTTAATCTCATATATAACATTTGTTTGCAATTATTCAAGATATATATACACATACACATCATTTTCTTATCACTCTTCAATTATTTGAGACATTGTATTTGGTTTGGACCTTATTCTTGCTAAACTCCTTTTTATCCTTCTTCTTATCCTTCTTATGCTTATCCATTTATGGCTTTATTTATTTATTTTTTTGGGTGATATTATTGAAAAATTGTATTGTAAGCCAATTTTTGCAGGTTGAGTTTATCTCTTTTCAATCAAGCAAACCATCACTTTCAGAATCAAGAATGCCTAAAGAAAGAAAATGCCTCATTTTGCTTTAATTATTTCATATTTAAACTTTCAAATAATACTTAAGACCATAAAATAATTATTGCACATCATGTTCAATTAAAGTTAAAGCTAATTATTTCACGTAATAAAATTAAAATATCTCTAGTCTTATTCCAAGAATTAAATAAGTTCTTACAATTTATATAATTGCGCCATTATAAATAAAACAGACGGAAAGGCGAATCCTGATATGTAATGTAATATTATCTCAAAAAAAAGTTATTAGACAAGTTATCACTCCTTGATTGAAAATTATTAGTTGAAGAAAATTAAAGGGATTTTTTTATTTTAATCATCTGATACCTGAAGTCCACTGGTCTAATTAATCTGAATTCACGTTAGATAGACCCACAAAGAGAGCAAAGCACTCCCTCTCGAGCATGGACTCCATACAAGTGGGGGGTTTGAAGAAGCTACTACACATGTTTTTCCTTTTGTTTTGCCTAGTAAAATCATACTAGTGTTTTGTTGTTTTTTTTCAATTGTTGAAAGGAAGGGGCATTATGGTAAAGGTGGGGGGAAGGGCAGTAAGGTAAAAGTGTATATGTTGTATAAAATCAACAACTATTAACAGAAATTTCAGGATTAAACAGGAAAAAGAATAAAAATGGTTGCAGCTAGTAACTGCATTTCCCTCTCTTCGGTTTTCACATACCCACATGAAAATGAAGTGTTGTTGGCAAAAAGGAAATCCACATGCAAATTTATGGTTTCCAAGAATTGCTTCAAAATGTGTAGGATCAATTGTAAGCTACCAGATAGCGGAATAGAAGAAAATCCCACAAGAAAAGATGCCTCATTGAGCTCAAAAAACAGAATGGAAGAGTACAATATAGCAATGAAAAGGATGATGAGGAACCCTTATGAGTATCACCATGATCTTGGTTTGTTTATTTAATTCCGCACTTTGTTCTTGATTTTTCTTTCAGTTCTATTAAAAATTTTTGTTTCACTCTGCTGAACATTTAGTTCTAGGTTTTTGTTTTTCTCCCCATTTTGTTTTGATAAAATTTCTGTGGAAACATTGGATTTGTGTTAATTGTTTCTTGTTATTGTGTTAGTTGCATTTCTATGGCAATCCAACAGTGCCTTTGTTGATTGTTTTCAATTTTTCAATTTTGGGTTATTGGTCTGTGTTTCAATTCTTGTGCATTGGGAATGGAGGAAATTTTATTAATTTAGGCTGGATCTGGATCTATATGGCTTTCTTTTAGAATAGAATTTGGTTTAGTTTATATTTTCTGATATTTTTCCAAGAATGCAATGCCTATTGCCTGATATAGCTAAATCCAAGGAACCACCTTTTTATGAACTATTTTCATTCCTCATTTTTTTAATGGAGCTGACCCGTTCCTGGATAATGCAGCATGTGCCAGACTCTAGTTCTTATAGAACTTGTTTAGATTCACATATCAATGGCGTTAAGGAAAACCATATCAATATTGTTGATGTGATGTAACAGTTCTTGATTTGAAATTGAAACTACTGCAATTGTTTTTGGATTTTGAATAGTTTAATGTGAATTCATGTGGAGTTACTTGAAAGACAAAGTTCTGTTCTAGTATTTGCTTACTATTGACTATCTGTGGATATTTAACAGGGTGTTTCTCTTTTTTCTGAACCACTAGTTTGTATGTGTGTGTATAAATAGAAGTTTGAAACATTGTAGCTAGGTTATGGATTCAATCATTATATTTTGCAGTTTTGGCTTCCTTGAACTCCATCTTTGATGTGAATAGAATTCAATTGCCTTTCAATGTTTTTGTTTTTGCAAAACTTCCCTAAATGGAAACTACTGATTTACTGACTTCAGGTATGAACTATACACTTATAACCAATAATTTGATTGTGGGCTCTCAGCCTCAGAAACCCGAAGACATAGATCATCTGAAACATGAAGAGAAGGTGGCTTACATTCTAAATTTGCAGCAGGACAAGGACATTGACTTTTGGGGTATTGACTTGCAATCTATAATAAAAAGATGCAAAGAACTTGGAATCCGTCATATGAGAAGGCCTGTAAGAAAATTTTAAATAAGATTTATTAATTCCTGCACTTACTTTAGATGTGTATATATTAGAATTCGATGTTCTACCAGTTATTATTTTGGTGTAAAGTGAATGACTCTGGGAATTGATGTTCTTTTTTTCAGGCAGAAGATTTTGATCCAGATTCCTTGAGAAGTATATTACCTAAGGCTGTTTCATCATTAGAGTGGGCCATTTCTGAAGGGAAAGGAAAAGTGTATGTGCATTGCACGGCCGGACTGGGAAGGGCTCCTGCTGTTGCAATTGCTTACATGTTCTGGTTTCAGGGAATGAAGGTCAGTCCTCAAATCGTCTATTTTCTGCTGAGAATGTGAATTTTAAACTGCTTTGCTATATGAAGCATACTATTCTGCGACGTTATTCTTTTGCTACTTTCTCAGTTAATTGATTCTCTACTTGCATTATATATTTTCTGAGAATCATTTATGATTATGGAACAGCTAAACACAGCATACGATAAACTTACTTTAAAGCGACCTTGTGGACCCAATAAACGGTCGATACAAGGAGCTACTTATGATCTTGCCAAGAATGATCCATGGAAAGAGCCATTTGAGAGCCTTCCAGAATATGCTTTTGAAGACATAGCAAATTGGGAGAGGAAATTGATTCAAGACCGCATTCATTCCCTCCGTGGAACTTGAACATTTAGGTAAGCATACTTGTCATCTCAAAAGGCAATTCAATCCAAAATTGTAGCTGTCGGAAATGCTCTATTGTATGAATTGAGACCATAAAAATATGGACTAATGGTAGTGGTTATTTTATTGCATTCCATTTTTCTGTGCTAGGCTATGATGATAGTTTAAACCTTATTGACAGGAGAATATCAGCTACAGGGAGCTGGAGCCGTATTCTGAGTCTGAGGATTGTACAATTTGGCTCAAAGATAGAAAGGCCTTCAAGGAGTCTATTTAGATAATCATAGAGTTCATTATTTATTTTTTATTTGATAAAGTTTGTATCCTTGGAGTTTACACCATAGAAACACCATAAATAAATGTGGCACCAACCAAGATAGACCACAACCAGTGCAATTGAAGCCATAGAAGCTCTTCTAATATACATGCAAATGCTAGCTTAGATGCAATGCAATCCTTCTCAAAGATCAAATATGACATAGTAGTGAAGTTAACAACAAAGCAATATGAAAAGCTGTTGATCATATACGGGATAGAAACGGATTGGAATTTCATTCCTAAGGAGGTTAAAATTTAGAAAAGAATTTACTGGACATTAGCAACGGATATATCCGTTGCGATTTTAGAACGTATACTATATCCAATTCTAAAGTTCTCCGGTATCCATTTTAAAGTTCTCCAGAAACGCCCCAAATTGTCTCGGATAATTTCCACTTCTGATCCATTTCTAAACCGATTTAGCAACAGATTTTGATAATTTAGAACCGAAACGAATATCCATTTCTATTCAAGTTTTTTCTTGTAGTGACAGGAATGGCAATCAAGAGTAGAGATTTTCCAGCTAAAGGAATGACCAATAATGTGGTTCTAATTTGGTTCCCTCTCTGAACAATTTTGGCAAATGACAATGTGCTGGAAATGAAAGTGGTTCCCAATCAAATCAATGGAAAAGAAAAGCAAAAGGATAATTGTATTCGAATCAACATCATGCTCTTCCTTTGAAAAAAAAAATTAAGAATCAAATTAATCATGACTCTACTTGAAAAGGAAATTAAAATTGATTGATTTTGTAACTGTTAAACAAAAACTACAGTGCATATAATTTTCCAATAAAAAAAAAAAAGAAAAAAGAGTTCTTCGAAGTTCAGACATTCTGGATCTTGGCAAGTTGTTCTTGACGCCGTCCTAGATGGAATGCTGTAATTATCCAAATCAGACAAACCTGTTGTCCAAATAAAAAAGACCGGAACCTTTGGAATTCAGTGGAAATATAATATCATAATAATAAAATGCAAGAGAAAGGAAAGAATGATCATCCAAACATATGGCACAGAAATAACACCTGGATAAGAAAAGGGTTTCAAGAACCAACAACGCCACTAGATCAGTAGTAATCCAGCTTAGAAATATATATACACACACACACACACATATATATATGTATATATGAAATACCAGTTGAACATACAGGCAATGCATAGAGCGACACAGTTGAGGTCTTCCCATGAAGAGTGCTGAATAGTAGCTTGTACATTCCTGCTGCTGTAGCATCTCCAAGCCGTTGAACGACTACATCTATACACACCTGCAGCATCATGTAAATAGTAGCATATTATGGATTACAATGTTTCGATGCTCACAATATTCCACTTAGTGATAAAGGAATATAAGATCTGTATGGACAAGTGAAAGAATGTAACATGGTGATGAAATTACTCCCAAGTCCTGACATATAATAAGAAAAGATCAGCATTCATCCAAGCTTAAAGGAGTTTCAAGGCCTTGCTCTGATGTTTAAGATCTCAAATTGAAAAGAGTTCAATGAACACATGAGATAAAAGGAGTGGGGGGAGAGGGGAATGGTTCAGGGATGAGCATGAAAAATGACATTATGTGGCCCAGGGGTGGAGCTAGGATAATCATTTTGTGGGAGCCAAATGAAATTTTTTAAAACTTTTAGAGAGAGGGGGGGGCACGGCCCCCTTAGGCCCCAAGGGAGCTCCCTATTCACATAAGTTGAGTCTTCATAATCTAATTCTCAACATAGTTACACAGAAAGACAATTAGCATGCAAAGGTCTACATACCTTTGCTTTGTATTTTTCTTCCTGTGAAACAACAGTAAATAGAAGTTCTCTTCCTGGCCTGGTCACCACGTAAGTGACCACCTGCAAAGTAAGAAATGACCAAATGGTGAGATCCCAATATGATCTCTAACTTCCTTGACCAACTCAGTTGGCCTCTAAGAGCAGTAGAAGTGGACAGTGTAACAATCTACATTGTAGCTAGATTATTAGTTCCACAAGTAATATGCATATTGAATAAAAGGATAAAAAGAAAAGGAATTTGTAACAAACCTTCCTTAGAGTCTCACAAATGGCAACTGCTATCCAAGTCGGCCAAACGGAAACTGCAACCAAATTTAGAAATGCAACAACTGGTGCAGAGCATATAGCAGTAGTCACTCCAGCAATAGTAAGGATACGCCCCTGTATTTGACAAGCGAAATAAAGAGAAACTATGAAGTATACATCTTAATGAAATCAAATACTGCAAAACATTATGATTTAGTACCCAGAAATATATAATTAAGAAATTCATCCCACAAATTTTAATTTAGTTCTAGAGCATGAACAGACAGCCATGACTACCAGAACCGGACATCATGGCTTCTCAAGTATTTTCTCTTAAGAAGTTGTCTTAGGTTAGATACCCATAAATCAATGATCTTCACCACATGGGATATTATTAAGAGATTATTTACTATGAAATCCTCTATTGCCATTATCTCAAATATATTAGTTAAAATTAATACTGAAGTTGGTTTTTCTTTGTTTTTCTATTTTTTTGTCTTTCCTCTTAAAAAGTGAACAATCAATTAAAAATTCAATAATGCATTAACGAAAAAGAATTTTAACTCTAATTGCATAAAGGAACCTTAATTCATCCATAAACACTTGAATATCACCCTTTCACCTAACATGGAAAACTGGAAGTTATAAAATAAGCCATGCTGAGGGAAGCATAGTAGTTATGAATCACACATCACCAAGTATGATGCAGTACATCTGATTATGAGATTGGTTTCCTTAAGGAAGTCCAAGAAGTATTTTTAATTTCATTTTTGTCACAAACAGATAAAACATAGAAAAAGACTCATTGAAAGAACTTTTAAAAATTTTAGCATACCGTTAATGTAAGTTGTCCAGCAAGGATAAAAACAGCAATAAAGCTATTTATCTGGGCAAACAATCTTCTTCTGCCAAGAGAACTTGTAACGGTCATGGCAATTACAGTCACTTTCTGAAATTGCAGATATAGACAAAGAGCAATCAGCAGTAAGAATACATTTTACATTTTCCGTATCAGAAACTTGGTCAAAGGTTTCATGAGCAGAGACAATAAATTGGATTGAGATCAACTGATATTGCAACTAGAAGAAAAGGTCCCCAAATACAAATCCTACTTCTAATGGAGGCCTAGCATAGGAGTATTAATTTCAGTGCAGAATAGTTGTAATGCGGTGCATGCGCATATAATTTGTACCTGTAATCTAATGCATATAAAAGGCCATAATATGAAGCCTAAAAGGAGAAGCTTAAAAATGCTTAAGAGACAACCATTTCTTAGCATTCTTCTCTTCTATCTTCTTTTTCTTTCATCCTTTTTCCAGTTAACAAAATATAGGGCAAAGATTGCCAAGGCAAAGCATAATCATTGTAGTCCTCTGTTCCTGCACAAATCATATATCCTAGATACTCCCTCTAAACATTGAATCTTAGATTTAAGAGGTGGATCTGTAAATACAAAATAAATAGTGAAGAAAAGAACAAAGTTTTTACCTGAAAATAGAAGAATGAGGATATAACTGAACTCAGCCACAGGAATAGGGACACATACAACAAATAAGTTGAAGATAATATAAGCCGGAATCCATCTAAGGTAGCCAAAAGCTGAGTCTTCACTTTGGATGTAGGTGACTTTGGAGAAAGCACTTTGGAAGTTGCTGCTGTCTGTTCATCAGCCTCACCACAGACCTTGCTTTGTAGATCAGGATCAACCTTTCTGTAGACCAGATGCGAACAAGTTACAACTTTAAGGACCTAAAAGAATAAATTTAAAATTGTGTTGCTAATTCACAGAAAATTATGCATAATTAATTTCTAGTTCTCTTCAAAGAAATTTCCTAGAAGAATATATTGATCCAACTGTAGCAGCTTATACAAAGGATACAAAAAAAAAAAAAAAAAAGGCAATCCATTTCTAAGCGATATGCCCAAAAGCTTGAAACGTTCTTCACTTTGGATGTAAGTGACTTTTGGTAGTAAAGTCACTCCTTGGAAGTTGCTGCTGTCGTTCATTCAGCCCTCACCACAGACCTTGCTTTTGTAGGAATCAGGGATCAAACCTTCCTTCTGTGTAGAACCAGAATGGAACAAGTTACAACTTTAAGGACCCTAAAAGAATAAATTTTAAATTGTGTTGCTAATTCACCAGAAAATTATGCATATTAATTTCTAGTTTCTCTTCAAAAAGAAATTTCCTAGAAGGAATATATATGACCAAACTGTAGCAGCTTATACAAAGGATACAAAAAAAAAAAAAAAAAATACAAGCATCATAAAAAAAAAAAAAAAAAATACAAGCATCATAATTACCATACACATGATAAAGTAATGCAAGAGCTCACAGATGTTCAAGATTGCTTAGAAGCATTCTCCAGAAGGCAATTGAACAGAAAAGGTACTAATACAACTCTATCCCATTGAAAAGGATGGTTGTAGAAGCATTAAGGATAACAAGTAATCACTACACAAGCAATGAATGGCTATGCACTATGTTGTAAAGTTTCAGAGTTAGTCAAGCTTGCAATGCATTAACAAATTTCTCATTGTTAATATAACTTTTTACTTGACACTGGTAGTAACTTTAATGTTTGAACACATAATCTGGTACCTTATGGGAGATAATTCTTCAGGAATTTGGGATGTATCTCTCTTGATCCCTTTTGATGACTGCGCAGCAAGTTCCATTAACAAAGCTGCAAATAAAAGTAGAACTGCAATGGACCAGAAAATAGCTTAAACTCTAAAGCAACAAAAAACTAAATGGAAATTTGGAAGTTTACATCTCATCTTTCAAACAGGTGAAGAAGCATACATACATGGCCCCAACCAAGCCATTCCTGTTGCAAATAATGAGCCAAAAAGCTGCCCAAGTGTAGCACCAGCCCCAATGAACCCAAACAATCTTGAACCTGACTGAATACAAGATGATCGTCAAATGCAAATTTAGTAAACCATGATTCATCTTGAGAATCAGCTTGCTGCATGCTAACCTCGCTGTCCATCACATCGATTATTCTAGCCCAAGTTGAAGATATTGTAATAAGATTAAGCAGAGCAACCTTCAAACAAAAAAAAAGGAAGGAAGTTTCACTTTAAGCTAAACTTGAAGACAGTAAACAAAATGCTGGCGGATAAAAGTAATGAATCAACTATCATACCCAGAGAAATAATCCAATTCTCACAGAAATGTAAAACCATCTGTGTTCCGCCCAACTGCCAGAATATTGAGGAGAATCAGTTTGATTGTCATCTACCTTTATATCTTCCTTTAATTCTGCAGATATGGAAACTGCACCCTAGGCGTTGAAAAAAGATCACACGATAAAATTAAAGAAACAAAATTCAGATAACGAATAAATGAATTTACAACAACAACGAAAAAAAAAAAACTTCATGCCACACGCTACCTTTGTTTTGAATAGCAAAGTTCCACCTGATGAAAAATGCCATAGAATGAAGAACACGACAAGTGATACGCTAAAAAACCTGTGTATCAAAAGTAAAGCCTGGAATTTCAAGAAGCACCTATTACAAGACGATATGTATAAGCACATAAAACTAAAAACAGCCTTTACATTTATTTTAAACAAAGAAAAGAAAAGGAAAAAGAATTGTTAAATTCAGCTGTAACTTATGATTTCAGTAACAAATTGAAGGATTAAACAGCCAAAAACAAAAATGTAAAGCAAGTACCTTAGCTTTGGAGAAATTAGGCAAAGAGAAAATGAGAGTAGACAAAGGGGCAGCGATCAATGTGAGAGCTAAGGATCCAACAAATAAACCAGGTAAATTCGATAACCCTAGAGAGATCGCCCCGTCGTCCCTCAATGGTAACACTACAAAATACGCGCTTAAAATCTGCAACCAGAAAAAATAAAAACATATAATTGATGTAAAATTCTATTCAGGAAAACTTAAAAAACCAAAAATAGCAGAAGAGAATAAACTTCAGAGGGATTACGAAGAAGAAACAGGAGGAAGAGTGGAGCAGAGACGAGACTTCGTGAGGATGCACAGAGACGAATGTGGAGAGGATTGCATCCAATCGAGACCTGTTCATTCTGTTTAACAATAACATTTATATTTCGATTTGGTTAAAGGATTGATAATAAAAGAGTTATGGATTTCAGGTAGAGCTCGAAGGTCAATGCATTTCTTTCTTTCTTTCTTTCTTCTCGCAGAATTTTCAAATGGAAGAAGAAAAAAAAGAATCTCAATTACGGAGAAACGACTAAACGACTTAACGACACATAAACGGGCCATTTTTTATACGGCTTTGTTTAATGAGATAGGCCTTCTCTCTGTTTCATTAAGCCTATCCATGGGCTTTTTTAATTGTTCCGTTCGCATGGCCGAACCGACAGACTAGTTGGTTTTGGCAATAATGGCGTTTGTCTTTCATCAATACAAACGTCTTGTCGTTTATCACGGGCGCAGTGTCATGGCAAACGAAGTTGCTTGGGTTGACAAATCGAGAGTATGTTTATTACAGAAGATCCTGAAAACTTTCTCTAATGCATTCTATGGGTCGTTTCTTGGTTTGTATTTAATAATTTCCGAATCATCCCCTTGGTACACACATAAACGACAGAAAACCACAAGTACACGGCATGAATTTCCGAACCATCACATTTGCAGAGAAGCACCAGAAAACGACATGATTCATTATAAACATTGGACTGTAGTTTTACAGGTTGAGTTGAATTAAATTGTACATGTCATTAAATACAGAATGATTTCACTTGAGTCTCTCCATCCTTTGCCTTTCCAATTCCTTTACCATTTGCCAATGCTCGAGCGACAATGAGGTCTCACCAAAACTTGCAGATATTAAGCGGCCCATTGTCAGCCATCTGCAATCAAAATAACATATCATAAAAATCCAAGCAAGACAATGAAATATAGGAAGTTAATATCAAGCAAGAATACTTAATATCAGAGCTAAAATATTTATTAGAATCTCACCTACTAAAATCTTGGCTGCCTAAACTTCGATCTGCCTGCCTTGCAGCAACCAGGTCATTTTCTACCACCTGTGAAATATCAGCAATGGCATTAAAATTATTAGTTCACAACTAAAGAAGATGCATTTTAGCATCCTTCCATGCATTCGTGCAATTCTCCCATAATTGAGGTGATTATAACTGTTCTGAACTTCCATAACACAGTTAAATGATGAAATAAGACTTTTCTCAAAAAAAAAAAACCTTCTGCATTTCGGACTCAATAGAATGTGGCAATGATCTGACAGTGGCCAAGTACCATCTCCAAGCTTCCAGGACTTCTGCAGCCACAACTTCTGAGGAACCCACCAATGAAGGCTGGAAGGGTACGATTACATCAGCTGGCAAGATGTTTGATTTCCCCTCAGATAATATAAGCAATTGGACATCGGCTGCCATTTCCATCTTATAGAATGTGAAGTCATACTCAACCTGAGACAAACATATTTTCTTAATGAGTCAATTTTACTACTTCCAATACATGCATTGACAAACTGACATTAGGCATTTCTGTTACATTAAACATGAGAAGATTTTCAGTGCTAGATTATACATTCAAGGTTTTCTGTAGTTGATCTCACATACAGATTGATTAAGTATTCTAAACACACAATGCATGCACATACAGCCAAAAACAGAAGATGAATCTAACCTTTTGGAACTCTATCAAATTTTTTAGCAATCTCGCATTGTCAACCCCGACAGAATTGAGAGTTCCTGCTTCCAATTTAGTCTCATCAATCATCAAGTGTGAGCCCTCAGCAAGCTGAAGAGCTGCAGGTGTCAATCTGAAAGATAAACATATAATGAGGTTAAATTGCAAGTATGGATAGTTCTAATTCATCTAGTACATTAAATTAATGAGAGAAGGAAAAACAAAATTCTATAATAATTATGGAAGTGGCTACCTGTTACTCTGATAATCTTTTTTTGGGGCAAGAGAACTCCTGTTAAGATATTCCACAGTAAGGGGCATGCATTTTGTAAATGGTAGAAGGTTCTCGACAGCATCATTAAGTTGATTGCCAAATATGGAAATGCTCTCTTTGTTCAAACAAGTGAGATTTAATGAAAGCTTCCCAACTGCAACATTGTCCACCCTGGCATGCACCTGGTTAAGAAGTCAGTATTTTATGGTTGAAGGTGCTAGGGATGTGGATAGGGAATGATGGGATGACAGATGACATGCGTGAAAAAAATAGCGCATGCATAAAGTAGATGAAAGAGAGCCATTTACCCTGGACAGGAGATGCAACAACATGAAATGGGCTGCCACCCCATCATTGCCAAGAATAGCTGTTAGATACCTCAACAGAGCTTCTCTCACTTCTTTGACCAAATGGGGCTTTGGCTGTAGAATGAAAGAGAACAAGTACAGTTAAAGAGAGTGAGAAAGTGTCAAAACAACTACAAAAGGCAAAATTGGTTGCAAGTCAAAATCCATGCAGATCTTAGTTTTGCTGAAATACAACAAAGACAATGAAATCAATCAGTCTGGGTGAGATGAGAACAATGGAGCACGAAATCACCTCAATTATGGGAGAATTGCACAGAAAGTCACAAACTGCAAGCTTCTGATGAATAATACAATGAAGACGTGGCACCTTCACCCATAAGAAATGGTGCAAATATAGGTTTTAAATTAGATAGCATGTGAATAAAATGAGGGATAAATTTTCAACAAGAATTGGAAGCAACAAACTCAAAAATCTTCTAAAGCAACATAGATCATCAAGATAAGTTAATACCTTGTTGGGTGGCAAATGGACCAACATATCATCACTATAGTCATTAGAGAACCCATCGTGATCATCCTTCTCCACTGCAGGCTCTGAATCAAAAGTCAGAACCCCCACAAATTCAAAAACATCATTCAGCTTCAATTCACACTCAGGAGAATCATATATCTACACAATGAAATCAGGAAATTCATCAGATTGGAGAAAAAGGTTAAAATGGTTCAACAAAAGCTTTGAGTAACAGAGAACTAGAAAGTAATCTGGCCCCTTTACCTTTACTAGACAAGGAAAAGAATCTTCATCAATATCAGGTACAGCAATTGAACTAGAATATGCACATTCTGCATTATAGTCTTGAGACTTTGAAGATGAAGAAGGATGCCCATCCTCCCTCTAGAAAAGAAAAGGATGTCCATAAAATGTTTTAGAAACATGCATCAGCAATCACAACCACAAGGCATCGCTATTGATATAAATCTATTCAATAGAAAATACGAGAATCTAGGCAACAAAATGAACAGAATGCAAATGCATATAGTTTTAACTGAAGTAGATAGCAATCATCTCACAAGAAAAAAATAATAAACAAAACGGAAACAATAACAGTAATATTATATAATCTTGAAATTTAGATATAAATTGTGTTTGATTTTTGAAAAGAAAGGGTTCAGATGTAATCAAAATTTGATTTTTACTGAATAAAGTATTGAGAAAAATGTGGTCAGCAATCAGCTCAACAACAAACAAATCTATCTCTATTCTCTAGTCAAACAATCAATAGCAAGCAGGGCATGGTACTAATTGACAATCCAATCCTTCGATGACGAGAATAATTAAGAGAATAATGACAGGGAGAAAATTAGAAGTTAAACATTTACACATCTTCCTTCCATTATTCAAGCCCAAAAATCAAGTTAACTAACATTCAGACTTCAAGCAAAGTGACTGTAACATTAAAAGTTAAACAAGAGAACATCGTTCTCCTTCTTAACTTAAGAAAGTAAAATATAAAACTTTTATATGTCAAGCAAAGAACAAGATAAAGAAAGCACTCGTGCTTACCATCTTTTTTGCACTTGGAGTACCTTCAAACTCATCACAGGAAACCTGTCATTGGACAGTGATAGTCACGAAAGCCAAGCAATTAACAAAATTAATGCATAGAAAAGAGAAAATTTACTATTTACAGGACTAAGAACATTTATCAGGTTAGAACTAAAGTCAATATGACCATTAATTTGATGGATTATATAATGACGCCCATATTGATATGATAATAATCCACAGACCATCTGAACAGTCATATATTCTGGAGCTAATAAAACGGACAAAAAAAAAAAAAAAAAACCTGAAGCTACCCTATCGCAACTATAAAATGTAATAGTTTAGATAGTTGAGGAATACTTCATCAAAATAGGAGATATGAGAAAAAAAAAAAAAAAACAAATTTTAATAACAGAAAGTACACCACAGACCTTGTAATCCATAGCTTCAAAGTCCTCTCTACCACGCTTATCTCTCTGTTGAGATGTCCAATTCATGTACTTATCAATGGCTATCTTAGAAGCAGATTCAGCCCACGAATTTAGTCCTGGGACCTGGAAAGCCAGAAAAAGGCCGCATGCTCAGAATAATCAGTGACCACTAAAACAAAAGTTAGTTTCATGAACATCATAATCAAGCAATTTTATATCAATCACGTCATTAACCAGGACATACTTGATAACACAGTATGCTTGCAACAAAAGACCAAAGGAATAAACTTTTCAAGGAAAACTTCAGTACAAAAAACTCACTGGAACACAGTACAACAATCTACGCTCCCAAACACGCATATCTGGCGAAGAGCCCATAGGATGTTGAGAAAAATCCTTGAACTTGTTCGTCCTCCAAACTGAATCATCCTTTAAGACGCAAATACACCTGCTTTAGTAACAGTAAACAATATGCGTGTATGCTGTGGAGATGACTGAGTGTATAAATTTACCTTGTAAGCACCAACATAGAATTCATTTCCCAACATGTCTTGTATCATTCCCCGGAATCTGACTAGCGTGTTGGGTTGAACCAATCTTACAGTTGCAGGATTAAGAATGGGAACCTAAATTATTCAATAATCACATAATAATTAGCGAGTACTAGGAGATTATCTAAAATCTACACATAATCCAACAAGATCGAGATTATTAAGAGCTAATCCATATAAACATGACATCAAAGCTGGATCTGATAATCGGAGGTCAATCCAAAAGCTTAACCTTTAATATATCCTTGAAATACCTGGGAAAGGTGGGATTGGTCGAAGAGGAAGTTACGGAAGAGGTCGACGGCGCCCCAATCCTTGCCATCGAAGGAAGAAGGGTGCAAACCGGACCCGATCGCCTTATCGAATGTCAATCGGACAGCTCCGAGAGGGTTTGCCAAGCAATCGTAAGTTGGTCCGACCATTTCCGCTATGATTGTTATTTTTCTCTGCGGTAACTCTCTCGGAGACTCGTGGAGGTTGAGACTATGGAACGGCTTGGCGCGCTAAATGCTCATAAGTAGGGATAGTTCTTCCCGCCAAATTTGTTCTTCCCGCCATTTTAGTGACAACGGAAGCCCTACCCGACCACCAGAGGGTCGAGAATTTACAAAAAAAGTCACTACTATTTTGTGTAATTACATGTATGTGCGAGATGTAATTAACTTTACACGGGGTCGTTCGAGGCCAAAACGGCAACCTTTCACAACCTTTACGTTATAATATTTAAATAAACATTCTTTATGTGCAATAGGTAATACGAGCGATCCTTGGGTGACCGAGACGGCAGCGGATCCTTCACTTTGAGAGAAGCCATTTCTGACAATAAGTCCACCGGTTTCACCATCAACTCAACGCACACAGCACGAAGCAACCCTCGTATCATCTTCTTCTCTCCTCCTCTTCGACGAAAAATGGTCTTTCTCTCAGTTTGAACCACACAGTCCAGTAAAATGTCATGAGAATCACGCAAATCTATTAAGGCAGATTACGCAGCGAGATAGGAAGGGAACAGAATCAAAGAGATTGGTTGGTAAGTAATGGCATAACTCCATCTCTTTATTTCGCCATTAAATAAATACAGGGATCGGGGAATTGTTTAAGGCATTGTAATGGAGATTGGGAAAAGTTGATTCTTTTTACTGATCCCTATACAGTGGACATATAGTAACAAAAGATGCCTTATTTCTATGTTTATTATAACACACTCATTGTACTTGTCTTTTTGAAACAGCAGGAATTGATACTGGCAAATACATAATCAAGCTAACACGTGTGAAACATGTATTTGTCTCAGGTTTAGCCACAAGAATTACATTTCAAATGATGAATATGCAGTCTGAAATGCAATCTGCTGGTGGCAATGAGAAGGGCACTTTGTTATGGATATTGCAGCTCATGGAAACTTTTTGCTTTGATGATAGCATTTTGGAGCACTGACTGCGAGTTGTATTTATTGTGCATACTTCATTCCTTCCCTTTGAGCTTTTTGATATAGAAGAGGGAGCAAATCATTGGCAGTTGATATTTTTTGGCTTTGATGATATTCTTAACTTGATTCTATATGGTATGAAAATAGCAGGAATGCGCATATCAATTTGGCTTAAACAGAAATGTCATTGTATATCACAGCTGGGTATAGTGCACAGATGGATATACTCTTTTGGGGATATGTTCTTGGAAACAAAGGATCACGAAGCCGACACCAACTAATTTGGGACTAAAACTTAGTTGTTGTTATTCTCGGAGGATGAGTTTGATAACTACCATCTATAAGAGTGATGTAAAACCTCTATATATTTTGGCAATAATAATTACAATATTATGTTTCTTCCATTATGCTAGTGAATGTTTTTATGTCTTATGTAACTTTGCTTATTTGTGTTTAGAGATACTTTTTAACTTTATGAGAAGGTGGTTCATAATCATAAACCTACAACACATGCTTTTTTTTAAAGAAGTAAGACAACTATAACCAGAAACAAACAACTCATCTTTTTTAAAAGAAAGAAAGACAACTTTTTAAAAGAAGAATTTGATGTATAAAAATTTTGGAGAATAACCATCAATCTATCAGGCATTACAGCGAAGACAGCCATAATTTCCTTTTGTTGAGCAATATGCTAAATTGCTTAGCGTCAAAAACACATACTACATTCATCTGCTCTGTGTAGCTGTAAATTTTGCCTCAAACAGCGCCACTTGATGAACGGTAGGTTTGTGGTTAGCTGAACCACTTCTACTCAGAGAAAAGCCAGAGTTCCATATTTTGCCATCTCTATATTGTTGAAGGACTAGCATTATAATTTAACTAGAATTATTGATTCCATTGCGAAATTAAACAATATTGACATTTATCATTGAATTAATACAACAATTGAAAGACAATTCTCTTTATATTAAGTATCAATTATCTATAAAAATGAAAATTTCATTCAAGCAGTAATTCCCTTTATCTGGAAAAGAGTCTGGTAAAAAAGTTTCCAGAATTAGCCTTTTCTTGACATGCTACATGAACATATCTTCCAAACTTGTCTACTTGCCGTGCCTCACCTCTTGTATCTTTCTTGCACACTTTGCATGTCTTGTCAACCCAACCTTCTTCAACATATTGGCCATCCACTAATTTCAAGAAAAGAAAACAAAAATTAGTACAACTCTTAAGTCATCATTACACAACACTCAGCAGTATCAGATTTTATAGTTCATGAATTGCATACCATCAATGTAGGATTTGAAGAAATCCTTGTATGTTCCTCCAATTTTCCTTCTAAGAGCACCATACTGCATTGAAAAGAAATCCCAGTTAAAAAATAGCATAAACCATAAAATCTACAGTTTGTTTTTGAATCAATAATTGGGAAATTAACAACAATACCTGTTCTCTAGTCATTCTACCACCAGACCTGGTTTTTTCTCTGGCCTCTTCAAGAAGTTCAGCATCCTGTTCAGAACGAACTTGTGAAAAATCTAAAGCTTCAGTTACACTACTAAACAAAGATTGCTTTTTTCCCTTCTTTGCTTCCTCTTTACCGTTCTCCGATTTGGCCAAAACTCTAAAGTTAGGTTTAGACCTCCTTTCAACGCTTTGGTTATGCAGGAAATAACAGTTTTGTGAAGGTGACAGAGGAAGAGTTCTAAGTCCCATTCTTTTACTTTCCTTATATTTTGATTCCCACTTCGAAATTTTGCTTTTTTTTGCTCTTTTTATATAGTAAGTCTGGCTGTTCTTGGCCTGCAAAGCAGAACCACTAATTTGCTGCAATTTGTAATTGCATATAGTTTTGCTACCACTAGAAATATTTGGTGGTTAAAGGGAAACTACGTGGTCCTTTGACAAACTACTAGAATTGAGAGGAGCAATTGGTTCTAAATTTTTGTTAAACATGGAAGAAATAGAAATATCTCAACTATATAAAACATGGCAGAAATATCTTTGAAGATTCAATGTTGTTAAAACATTCTTGATTCAATCTCTCGATCGCGTGTCGCAAAGATTCCAAGATTTTTTTATAATCTATTAATCCCTCTAACTTTGACACCTACATTTTTAGATTGAACTCGAATTTCTGATATGGTTTTGGGTCTTAAACACTAGAGTGTTTTTTTCTTTTTTTTTTTGAGAAAAATGTTTTTACACTTTAATCCTTATCTACTTCCATTTTTCTATTTCATATAATGAGGAATACATAATTCTATACTAACATTGATAATTTACTGATACAGCTCTTCAGTTTTATCTCTACATAAAACATACTATTGCTCAAAAAAAAAAAAAAAAAATCTATGTAAAACGTGGACAAAATTACTTGCATGATATTTTACACAACATAAACCATGCCAACCTCTAGAAGAGACCCTGGTGGAACTTTGAGCGCCACATCTGGCCCCCTGCAGTTCCTTCCAAGGAAATTATAGCCAAAATTAATAGCTAATCTCTTTAGGAGAGATGACCCTTGTTTTGCTTGAACATGTGAATGCCCCAGTATAAATGCAGTACCGGCTTGTTGAGCTGCAAACAGATCTTCTAGCTCTTCTTTTAACTGCACATTCATATCAGATTCTAGATGCGTTTCAGATTCATCATCGATGGCGAACCTCACCCTTCTTTGTGTAACCCCAACGGGTTCCATTTCAATAATGTCAGCCATACTTTCCACTGTCGAAAATCCGCCTGATACACTTGCTGGCTGCACATTCTCTTCAATCTCGTAAGCTGGTGTGCCGGAAAATGACATTGTTCCAATCACTGCTAATCTACATTCACTCGTTGATTCATTGGATCGAGGTGCATCATCATCTGTACATGAGTCACTCCCATGCCTTCGATGGCAATCATACTTGATGAAATCCGCCAGTCTGGCAACTAGCTCAGATTCAAAAGAATCAACATCCTGGTGCACATCACGGTATCCATACCGAACAATGCATCTATATGATCGATGAGATGGAGGGCCCACACGACCAACAAGATACCTTTCAGCAGGGGGCACGTGAGGGACAGGCACTGATTTTACACACACGAAGACAAGGATACGATGAAATGCAGGGAGGTTAGTGACAAAGCGGGAAAAGTTAGCAGGGATGCCAGAGGTGAGATCAGTGAAAACTAAGCCAATGCCAGGTACTCGAGCAATTCCTAAGCTTGGACCTAGAGCTAAAAGCCAGTCCAGTGATACTTTGTTATGAAGGTCAAATTCATATTTTTTAATGGTGGCATAATGCCAAACAAACATGATAGTCATGAGGAAAAGGGCTAAGAGGATGGGGAGCCAGGCACCCTCTGTGAACTTGGTGAGTGAAGCTGAGAAGTAAAGTAATTCAACTGTGCCAAAGAAAAGTAGAAAAGCAAGAGCTAAAATAGGGGGCTTGTTCCAGCAAACAATGATAACCAGGGAAGTAAGGCAAGTGGTCACTAGCATCACTGTCATCACTGCTAATCCTGCAATAGAAAATAGTAAGATCATAAAACTTCAAGTCCATAGACACAATCTTAATTGTTTGCTTAACAATAATTTGGTTACCAATCGTGGGGTAAGGCATGCTGAATTATAAGAACATACATGGTCAACGAATGTAATTCAGACAGACAGGCAAATGGTGCTCAGCTTGCAACAAGAAAGCTTACTAACTTGATGATAAATTACAAAAATACGAATATATGATAAGATATGCAACTTACCCGATGCATTTCCCATGTGTTTTGTATCTCTAAATCCAATTGTCACAGCAATACAGAGGATCATGAGAATCCAATTGATCTCAGGGATATATATCTGGCCATGTATCTCATCAGAGGTGTGAACAACCTTTACTTTGGGGAAACAGCCAAGTGACTGGCTCTGGTTTATAATAGAGAATGTCCCACTGATGATTGCTTGGCTTCCAACCACAGAAGCGAGAATAGCTATTATGAGCACTGGCAACCTCAATTTTTCTGCAACAGAAAACCTTTAATCATCATTATCGATTCGAGCACACGTGAAACCAATACACAACTTTTTGAAATTTGCTAGGACTATCATTTATGATGACTCATTTTAAGCATAGGTATGGTATGGCAGCAACTATCCACTGTACTCCTGTCGATTCTATGTGTATTGACCATTAAAATTTCCTTTTTAAAGAATAAATGTAGGTATTACCTGGTACAGAAATATAAAAACCAATGTGATTATTGTTGTCATGATGCTGCGACAGATAAGCAGCTTGCCCCATATATGCCAATATAAGTGCTGGATAAACCAGAAAGGTGAAAGCAATCTGAAGTGTGACAAAGGAACAATAAATATAAATATAACAGTATTGATTTTTCTATGATCAAACAGGATATTAACTTAATATATATACCTGAATTGCAGCATACGAGAAATGGCCAAGATCAGCAAACATTGCCTCTGAACCTGCATATATAATCATGCATATTATTGGTACTCATTTATTAGTGACTTGGCAAGACCTAGCAGATACAAACAGGCAGACTTCCAAAAAGGTAGTCAAGCAAACATCCAAGGCATAATTATGCACCTGTTATGCACAACAGTATTCCACCCAAAGACATCCATCCGCCTTTCCTTGTTTTCTTTAAGAACTTGAACATGTAATATGGAGAAAGAGCTTGATAGACATATGGATTCCAGTGGATTATGTTATATAAGCCAAGGGCACTGATGCATAGCAGCCATGTCAAGACAATTGGTGCGAAGAAAAATCCCACCCGATGTGTGCCGTAGTGTTGAAGTGCAAAAAGACAAACCAAGATGAAGCAAGTGATTGGAATCACAGCATCTGCTAATAGGTAAGGCAAAGAGTATTATAGTTCATTTAAAACTAAACATGAAACCAGCACATAAATGGTAATCTTACATTGCTAAACTGATTACGCACATACGATATATGAATGCGCTGCGCTATGCACCAACATGTATTTAATATGATAAAAGTAAAATGGAAATACCAGTTGAACTAAAGACTGAAAAATATGTACAAGAGAGTGACCTATGGCTTTGCAATGAAGACAATTCTTTCTCAATAGCATCTAATTGTAACCACCTCTTGTATATTGACATATTTAACTGTCACAGAAATGCATTGATAAAGCAAAATTATAGAGCTCACTTGTGAAACTAAATCCCAATTTCCTTCCATAAATTTTTCATTTCTCCTTTTCCATGTCTGCCAATGAAGACATACAGAAAAAGTTAAATACTTCATGAACACAAATTTCAGAAATCCATTTTTTTCCTATTTAAGTCTACTAATGGAACAGGTTTGATTATAGACTCTGTTGGATTGAGACTTGGGCAACAGTCTCCACACCAGAGAAAACAAAGGTTCAATCATAAGAAATTAGACATTATAGCAAACTTTATTATTCCATATTGATCACAGAATTATTATCTACATTTACATATAATCAGTTCAGAATTTTATTAAGAAATAACTCTTTCTTTTCACTAACTTGAAATCAGAAATGATAAGAAGTAGCAGCAACCACAGCATGCTATTCCTTTATCAATCTGACTCAGCGACAGAATTCTTATATTCCCTAAAAAAAAATTGTGCATTATACGAGGCTGACAAGGGGTCAAAGTATGGCAATTCAAGACCACAGCATGCCCATAATGGTCCCAAAACTTCCAGGCCATCCACAAACTGAATGAGAACGACAAAGTGGACCCCACCCTACCCCCCTTCAAAAGATAGAATCCAAGGACCACTTCTAATGGCCAAATACATGCACCAGTTTATGCGTTTGAGTAACTCACATCACTTTGTCAACATTTGATAATGTCACATTTACACGCAAACACTACAAAGCAAAGAAATTTTATTCACGAACAACCAAGTCCAATTCCTAACCTCTCCCCTATTCTACCTAACCCAGTTCTCTACTTCTCTAGAGAGCCGTAAACACAAGTCCAGTAATTTTGAGTCATATGAAAGTAATCCGTGTCGGAAACAACAAGCTCAGTTATTCTATTAAACATAACTTTCAGATTTTCTAATATTAATAATAAATTAAAAATGGTAGAAGTAAGGCCAATGCAAGTAAAGAAGAATACACTGATGATGCTCCTTGGACATGGATAATTCAAGGCCGGAAACTGCAGAAAAAACTGCATAGAAACAAATAAAACACATATGAGTCAGCAAACTGAAGGAACTGAAGCAATGTAAAAAAATTAAATTAAACTGAAACAAGTACCAGAAATTGCTGGAGTAAGCAATCCATCTCCAATTACCATACAAGTACCAAGAAGAACCAAAATCAGCAAAGCAGTATGCAATCCCTTGTGCTTCTCAAGGTAAGTTTTAACCCTTGAACTGTTCTTCTTTTCTGGAGGGTGCTCCATTTTGTAAGTGGAGAGTGCTTCATCTAAAACCTGTCTATTGGGCAAAAGGCTAACCTTTGCATGCCGGCATATCAAAGAATACAGCGCAAAAGTACCACCTACAGAATTAATCATGAAAAGGTTTTCAACTGAGGTTCCCAACTGATATAAGCATAGCGTAATTGTTCAGACGATTACCCTCTCCATTATCATCAGCTCTTAAGACAACAAACACATATTTGAACAAGGGGATCAAAGTGAGAGTCCAGAAAATAAATGATAAAACACCAAAAATCTCTTCATTAGAATCTGAATGTTTGATGTCTTCTGCAAATGTACTTTTGTAAACATAGAGAGGGGAAGTGCTAAGGTCCCCATACACCACTCCAAGACTCTGATAAGCCAAAATCAGAAGTGTCTTCCAAGAATCCTTCTGCAATGCAATTTTACAAGCACATTTCTCAATAACTCAGCCAAGTTGCAGCAGCAGCATATCAAATAACCAAGTTTTAATGAATTGAATTTTTTTTTATATGTTATGTCAAGTAAGTGGTCCGAAACTTGAAACAAGCAATGCCTAAATATAATTTAAAGTGCAGATCCAAGAATTTGAAATTAAAAGGCCAATGCACTAACCTTTGAGGTATCCCAACATTTTCCATGCCCAAGATCCATAGTTTTCTATGCCTCAATCTCCAAACCGAATCTCTTGAAGTTCTTAAAAATATTTAGGCACTGATCTGCAATGAGTAAACTATTTGGACAGAATAATGAATTAGAATGAAACCAGAAAACATGATCAAGAGAATATCTTCATGAAACTTCCAAAGCAACTGTGCAGATATCTCTGCTTTACAACCGCAAACAGAGAAGATAAAGAAAAGCTGGTCACATTCACTCACTTTCCAATAAATTCACATGCCATCCATACCTCTATCACACCCCCACCAAACTCTTAGAAAAAAGAGCACATCTTTCGTGAAATTTTTCACAAAAACAATGAAACTCTCGAAGTCAAGTGACACCCACATCCTACAATTTTTGTTAAAATAGTTGGACCCTTTAAACTAAAATCAATCACACAGACCTTAATAAATGTAGAAGGGCCCTCATTTTAATTGCTTAAGATATATATTTACCTTTTTTTTTATTTTCTGGTTGTTATCTCACTGTTTCTTGCTCTTGAATCAAGCAAGAAGCCCAATCCAACACGAAATATTGAACAACAACCAGCCCATAAAAGACAAAAAGGGTATAGAACAACAGGAACTTTAAAATTAACAGTATAAATAGAGCCATAGTAGCATATGGTAGATAGTTACTACTTCTATCTTTGGACAGGAAAAAAAAAAGAAGAAAACAAAATTGAAGAATCCTAAGCGATGGCAACAGAAAAGCACAATCACGTGATACAATGGCAGTTACAATCACAAAACAATCAAACCACCACTGAAAAGTGCCCACTGCAATAAACGCCTATTTTGAGGACCATTGAACATACCCCATCATCTTTCTCTGCCCTTTTCTCTCTCTCTCTCTTGCACACGCAAATTAACATAGTACTTTAAATTTAACCACTCTTTATTTATTTACGTTTATTTCCATTGAGGAATTTCAAGATTCTTACCTATCAAAAGACACCCTTTTCACACTTTCTTCTTGCAAAAGCTCTGACGCTGATTTAAGCAGTTTAAAAAGGAAGGGTAGATGCACCTACATAAAATTGCTACTATCAAACAAATGGATTTGCAAACAAGCATCTCAAGAAAATTAAAAGAGACCAAGCCTCAATTGAACTCTTAGAAAGACCAGAACCACTCACAATCACAAATATCTTAATCTCCCAGCAAAAATTAATCTCCATAGACCAGAACCAGATAATTACTTTAATGATTACATTAGAGGCAAACCCATGTGAGTCATGAGAATTGAACATGCTTGTTAGCTAGAACTGTACTGATCACCAGCAGCCTTTTATAACCCATTTGCAGGCAACATTAGGCTCAGCTTTTTCTGTTTTCTTATACCCACTTGGCTTCCCTCCAGACCCACTTTGTCCTTTTTATCATATTAGCTAAACAGCGTTTTTCTTGGCGTATTATCTCTCTTCTTGCCCTTTATGTTGAAGAAAGATAGTGACTTGACCTCTGGTTTTAGCATGTATAGCTCACTTATGTGGGAACTTCTTATCCATCAAATATTTTTAAGCTTCAAAGCGAAAGAAAAGCTTAAATTGGAAAAGATAACTTGAACCTATAGAAACCGATAATAGTAAAGCTTTAAACTTTACCTGGATTTTCTATACTACTCTCAACCTTCCTTAAGAAAATGGCATTGCACTTTCTTTGGATCTGCAAGTAAACACTGAAGCAGCAATCAAATAGAAACGTGAAGTTCAAATCTTTTTGTCAAACTTCAATCCTCTTATTATCTTAAATTAATAAACAATACAATGAACTTGGGTCACTCACTCTATATAACTGGTTAACCAAAATGTAAGGCATGTGAGGCAGATTTGTAAATGAAGAGAAGATAGAGACTAAGCTAAAGACAGCTAGGAATGGAGATTTTGGATGGATTTGAAGGGTTAATTGAATAAACAAAAAGCTGTTAAGGCTGTCCAACCGACAATGGCGAATGTTACTCAGTTAATTGAACAGTAAAAAATTTAAATACTAAAAAGGAAGAAGGAAAAGGACAAGTGAGAGAGAGGTAACATTGATTCTGTGACAATGGATTTTCATCGAATAAAGTGATAAAAAAAAGAGCCATTTCAGTGTGTGTGTGAACATTTATAAATCCAAGTTGAACATATATAATTCCCAAACATATTATTAGTACAAAGGGGAATGTTTCTTTCTCTTCCATAGTTTGGTCTATAATTTTGCCATGCTTACAGGAATCAAGAACCACATTTCCATGTTTTTTTCTTATTTTTTATTTATATGCGTAAATTTATTCATATATTCAAGAGAATAGAGTAATATATTGAATTCTTTGAAGAGAACTCCCCTTTTAACATATTATCCTGTTTATTTATTGTAATATATTTCTCAACATTGACCAACCTAAAAATAACATTTAATTTATAAAACTATTACCGAATACAACTTAAACAGTAGCAGCAACATAGTGGAAGTGATCAATTTGTTGGAACTCTTCCAAATTCCAAGTCATAGTTATCTTTATCATGGTGGGTTGTTGAATGTCAATGTATAATTGTTTCTTCTCCTTTAATTATATCCATGTAATAATTCATTTTGGAAAATTTTCTTCCACTTTAGGGGCTAACTCTAAGCTATATCCCCAAATAGAGACCCTAGTTCATCAATTGACTTTAATTCATTCATTAAGAAATAATTCTTTCTTGAAAAAGAGAAAGTAAACATATTTGATCACATTAGGTGGCTTCTAGCAATGGACTACAAGTCATTATCTTAGAAACACCATTTTTATTAATTGAGAGAGATGTGAAAATTTATTTAATTTATTAAAAATATCTCTCTCTTTTAATTCCACGTATTGAATTAATCGCTGAAAAATGTATAAATTTACCTTTATATATATATATATTTTTTAAAGACCTTGCAACACATTAAATTTTTACTTTAATTTACTAAATGCTTTCACTTGTAAAATTAGATTGATTACACTTATAAATAGTTGAAAAATGTGAAATTCTTGTTTGAAAAATTATGTTAATCACATATCAAATTAGTATTTTATTTATTAAAGTCAAAATGCTCTCATCGCTTTTGTTTCACTATCGCCGGTCGTTGTAGTTGAATCGCACAAGCTTTTTTTTAAGGTTGCTTTCGATATTACTTAATTTTTTTTACCAAAATTGATATTATATTAATTGTTAAACCTTTCTACATTTTGTTTATTTGAAACCTTATTTCCGAGGTTTGTTAAGTTGTCCCTGAACAAATTGACCTACGTACATGGTTTCAAAGCCCAAACATACAACCAAATTTGCAGAGAGCCAGCCCACCTGACAATAGTAAGGCCCAACTCATTGTTTTTTATCACTCATAAATTAAAAATATGAACCAACCTTTTTCTACTTTTTCTATTCAGTAAGCAATTTTGTTTTTCCAATTAAAAAATATTAAAAATAAATTTTCTTATATAATAATAACTAGCAATATCCTCAGTTAAAAAAAATAAAATTAGACGAAAGTAATGATAATTTGATATTTTTGAAGCCTAGATTCTACGGTTAATAAATGGCTAGCAATTTTGCACCTTCTTAACTAAAAATTAGAATAAAGCAATCAAGCAATTTTTTTTTTCTTATCAGCAACAATTTCTTTTATTATTAAAATTTGAGAAAAAAATCCAATATAGCGAAGCATTTAAATCTAGTCCATCATATTTCCTCGGTACACTCATTTTAGTTCGAAAATACTAAGTGGAAAAACTCGGTAAACTATACATCAGCCTGAAGTCTCTTCTCGAGATGAAAAAAAAAAACAATTGAAGAAAATATCATATAGCTTCAATAGTAAAAATCAATCAATTATTACAATTTACATGGATGAAGATCAAGTTTTAGTTTGGTAGAACTTGAGAAAATACTTTTTTTAAACTAAATCATTCTTCAAAAGGGCTTGTGATTCTCTATAATTATCATGTAAAAGTGGTCAAAATCTATAACTTTCCTCTAGAAATGCTTGAGATAATTAATTGGTCATCAACTCAGCTTTTGTGGTTAACTATTAAGTAGACAAATGCTATTTTTACTATATGATATTACATTATTTTATTTGTCATAATTTTCTTCTAAAAATGTAACATTGATTTATTACATTTTCTGAATAGAATTGCATTTCATAAAATTATATTTTGTAATGATTTTGTAATCGCAATTAATTTTTTTTAATTTTTACTTATAAATAGGATTGTAATAAGATTAAACTCTATACCGCGCTATAGCTCCATTTATACACGAAACTAATATAAATAGAAACTTTTTACTTCATTTTTTTAATATATGGTTAAATATACCCTCGTTTCGAAAAAAAAAAAAAATTGTTCATTTCTATTTTGAAGAGCCATCTCAAAAATATCATTTCAAAAAGAGAGAGAAAGAGAGTGATGAGATAGGATGTTGTTGGCTTCATTGCTTTATATTTAAGCATACAATATAATGAAGCATGCAATTAGATGGGAAAAGGAAGGCAGAATTATCCCTTTGCAAAGAAACAATTTATAATAAGTACTTTAGCATATGCTGCTAATTTTCTATTTGTAATGATAAAAAATTGTGGGACTTCACATTTTTTTTTTTGTCTTGGATAAGAAGCTATGGACCAAATTTTGTCCAATAATTTTGTGTCTTCCTAAGACAATATCATGCCAAAACTTCCAATCTTTGTCACCAAAACCAACCCTTTTTTTAGTATAATAAATTAATTTAAAGCATGAAATTTCTTTTATAAATAATAAAATTTGATTTAAGGATATTAAAGTCTAAAAAATTAAGATTTATGAGAGATTTGCATATCAAATGAAAAAAAAAAATTACAAATTTTTACACAATGCATTTAACAACAAAATCCAAATATGAAAGACTTTATTAAAATGCTTAATTATTTATTAACATCAAAATAAAATAAAAGAAATAACTGTATATAGAACATGAACAAGATGAGAATTGACACAATAACATAAAACATAATATGTATAACAATGAAAGAAGATTCAAGAAACAAAAATAATTTTTTTTTAAAAAAAAGACAGCAAGCTTCAAGGGAGAAGAGGAAGATAATTAATATATAAATATATATAATAGAAAATGTGAACTCTCATTTTCATTTCAATGACCAACACCAGGGCTTGGAACATCACCATATCTTCTATAGTAATCATAATCTCCTCCTGCTTCTCCTGCTTCCTCTCCTGAATCATCTTCTTCCATTTTTACATTCTTTTCTGCTCCTCTTCTTTCAACTTGACATGCGAGACCACAGTCCAAGCCAACCCTACTAGCCACTTCACATTGAAACATAAAAAACAAAAGAACTACTAGCATCAAAAAAAGATTACTTGCCTTGGCCATTTCTTGAATCTTGATATGGTAGTTAAGCTCTAGGGAGCTAGTCTTGAAGGAGATAAAGGCTATATTACTTTGAATTATTTATAATGCACTATCTTGGAGTGCCATGATTTTTAGAAAGGTAAAGTAGTAATGTATTATTATATGATTTCATGAATGTAGGGTCATAAAAAATGAGCAGTACATAGCATTTATGAGAAAAGAATTATATATTTTTTGATACTTTTATGACTTTGTCGTTGACCTCAGTGCAATCCTTTGTAATTAGGAAGCATCTTGAACATGAAGATGTTATTAATGTCATATTGCATTTACCAACAGAACATCTATGAAGAAAACACATGTCTGGACAGTTATGATGCATGGAAACTCCTAGCTATAGGCGTATCCACATTTCGAAAATGTTTTTCCATGTCTATTTTTCAATATGAAATATCGTTTTCTTGTGCAAACTAACGTCTCAAGCTAACCTCTAATCTGCTGCGGATGTTACGGTCACTAACTAATTGGAAGAAAACCATTGAAATGCCATTCAAGAAAAGGAGTTCTAGTTCAATTCTCATATCATCATCACATTTAGTCTTGAGATGGGTTGGGTTCATAAATATGTATAGATACCTTTTCTTGAACTTGTGCAGAACTATTTTCTTGAATATGATGACATGTCTGAGGTTTATTTACCATGAAACCTTGAATTTCAGGCACTCTTAATTAAGATGCTTGTAAATAAATGAGATATAAATTGAAGTCTGGCCCTGAATTCTTGATTTAGAGGTCTGAAAGTTTTTGGAACTAAGATACTCTGAATTGATAACTCTCATGGCACATGAAAACTCAGACTTTCTTATTTTTCATTTAACATTCGCTCAGAAAAAATGGACCCACAAACTCTTTAATTATGGATGATAATCATGCTAAGATTCATGTTAATCCTCAATAAATTTTCATTTACATGTTTAAACTTTGCTTTTAATTACATGATCAAACTTTTAATATGTAATACACCAACAAGAGAAATAATATAATAAGAGTCATCTCTTCCTTAATCTGAGATTTCGAATTCGAGCCTTGGAGCATTTTTAAAACTCGGTATGAAATCGTTTTACTCCTTTATAAATCTACTCGGCGTGAATCTTGATTAGTTGGGCCAATATATTTCGGATGCCGGATGATTTGAAAAAAAAAAAAAATTGACATGTAATAAGGCATACTCATTTGATGTACTTAATTACCTACAACAAACTAAGACATATCTAGACAACAATAATCAATTAAAAGAATCAAGTCTATAATGAGAATTTGAATTTTGGGTTTTCAATTGCTAGATAAGAGCAGAAATATGAATTTAAGAATATAAAAGTGAAGATGGGGGTCAGCTTGCATTCATTTTGTCTTTACAAAATGTCAAGATCTTTCATTGCCTTTTGCTTTTCTTTTCTTTTCTTCTTCATGGAAACTTTTTATTAGCTTATATATATACATACACATCATGCACTTTCGGCCATGCAAAGCCATCCTTACCAAACCAGACACTAGAAAATTTTAGTCTACCAAACCATAGTAGTGCACTTGCTTGTTCTTAAAATCTTGCATTTCATTGGCGTCATCCTTACGCATGGAGCATGCAAATTGGTCGAATTACTAATAATTATAGGAAATTAAAGATATATTTAAAAAAAAAAAAGAAAGAATACAATTAGATCGCTTCAAATTTAAATTAATTAAAATCAATTTGAATAGTTGTGCATTGAGGAACACAGAGTGCGAGTAGGGACCTAATTAATTAAAAATTAGGTTAAGAATGTGGATAATTTTTTTCATGACAAGCATGTTAATTTATATATTTGGCTGAAATTATAATTTTAATTGCTTGAAAATCATTGCAAACTGAAATATCTTTCACAAATTCTCTTTCAAATTAATATTAATTTCAAGGTATTTTTCAAAATACTATCCCTCCATGCTAAGCTAAAAATTGTGGAGAGCAAAGTGTAATTATTAAAAACCTCCATGTGTTCTTTGAATAATAACCCTAAATCAACATTCCAATGATGATGTGGTGACAAAAGTTAAATGATAATAATTTTTTTAAGACAGTTAATCACCCATTATTACATGCAATTTGTTAGATAAACAAAGGGTTCATTAAAATTAACAAACATTTGAAAAAACATTGTGTGGGATCTTCTCAAATTCTCAAGAACATGAAATTTGTTCTGCCTAGGAAATTATTAATCATATTTTGTACAATCATACTCTTTGTGGTTGTTTCGTGTAATTATCTTTTGAAGATGGCAGCCATCATTGGTGATCAAGTAACTTGTAGATGAAGAAATGAGCTAGAAAATTATTATATTTAATTAAAAAATAAAAAGAAAAACAAGAATTTGGATATATACTTACTCATTATTTTCTTTTCTTAATTAAATATGTTCAAATGAAAATATGAAACTCTCATGAATATAATAATACATTTGATGTTAGCAATGTGCAAGTTTCAAAATTTAAGTATCACATCACAGTTGATAAAATTAAAAGAGTAATGGGTTACATAAAATTCTAAATGGAATCAAAATTTAAGATTTTCTTAGTTGATTAATGCAAATTGATTAGTACTTACTTAGAGATAATTAAGAATTTGGGTTTCTTGTTAAACAATCCAATTAAGTAGTCAACAATCATTGCATAGGGTTGACGATTATATCAAATTATGTTTGATTGTTCTTCGAAAAGCAATGACATATACTTCCATAGACCAATTGTGACTTTTTATTTGCAATTACACGTTATCAAAGTCAAAGCATCAATAGTCTGATGGGTAAAATGGGATGACAAAAATCTATTCTCCCTTAATCAGAGGCTTCGAGTTCAAATTCTGGGTACAAAGTCTCTTTAAACACTCGAAAATGAGCGTTTACTCCCTATCTGGTGAAATAGAATGACAAAAATCTCTTCTTCCTTAACCAAATGTCTCGAGTTTAAACTCTGAATATTTTTTAAACACTCGGAAGGGAGCACTTTCTCCCCTTTGCAGTCTATCCGGCGCAAATTTGGATTAATTGGGTCAATGGGTTACATACAATTTAACTATCACATCACAGTTGATAAAAATTAAAAGAGTAATGGGTTACATACAATTGTAAATGGAATCAAAATTTAAGATTTTCTTAGTTGATTAATGCAAATTGATTAGTACTTACTTAGAGATAATTAAGAATTTGGGTTTCTTGTTAAACAATCCAATTAAGTAGTCAACAATCATTGCATAGGGTTGACGATTATATCAAATTATGTTTGATTGTTCTTCGAAAAGCAATGACATATACTTCCATAGACCAATTGTGACTTTTTATTTGCAATTACACGTTATCAAAGTCAAAGCATCAATAGTCTGATGGGTAAAATGGGATGACAAAAATCTATTCTCCCTTAATCAGAGGCTTCGAGTTCAAATTCTGGGTACAAAGTCTCTTTAAACACTCGAAAATGAGCGTTTACTCCCTATCTGGTGAAATAGAATGACAAAAATCTCTTCTTCCTTAACCAAATGTCTCGAGTTTAAACTCTGAATATTTTTTAAACACTCGGAAGGGAGCACTTTCTCCCCTTTGCAGTCTATCCGGCGCAAATTTGGATTAATTGGGTCAATGGGTTACATACAATTTAACTATCACATCACAGTTGATAAAAATTAAAAGAGTAATGGGTTACATACAATTGTAAATGGAATCAAAATTTAAGATTTTCTTAGACTTTTTATTTGCAGTTACACGTTATTAAAGTCAAAGCATCAATAGCCCATCGGGTGAGATGGGATGGCGAGAATCTCTTTTTCCTTAACCAGAGGTTTCGAGTTTAAACTCTAAATATTTTTTAAACACTCGAAAGGGAGCACTTTTTCCCCTTTGCCGCTACCCGGCGCAAATCTAAATTAATCAGGTCAACGGGCTTCGAATATTGGACCGATTAAAAAACCAGAAAAAACCAAGCATCAACAAGCAAAATCAACCTTCTAACTCGAATTTCTTTACCTGCAAATGCTCACATACAATTATTCTTCTACGCAATGGATGATGTTAGTTTGTTATGAGTGAATATATATTTTCTAAGAATAATATATAGTTATCTTATCAATTAATTTAACATTGAGACATGATACTTTTTGAAAAAAATATATTGGTTATAAATACTTTTGCATAAAAGGTTTTTTCTTTTTGAATTTTTCTTCAATATCACATTGTTTTTATTATAAAATTAATCTCAATTTAGGACTTATATCAAAATTTTCCTTCTTTATGAATATTTTTTTGATGCCAACTTTTAAGACAGCGTGTAGCATTTTGATTAACATGTTTCGATTGACGTCAAAACACAATATTGACGGTCAACCTTTTTTGAATTATTTTACATTTAATAGTTACTCAAATGATTATTTTTACCAGACACTTTTTTCTCCAAATCACCATGTAAATAGTTAACCACTAACAGTAACAATTAGCAATACAATTGACAATTATTATGATATTTAACCGCTACTAAAATAGTTAGTATTATCAAACAAAACTGAAATCTCATACTTATAGAAGTCGTCCGCTAAACTCTCAGCAATTTGAAGGTAATATTTATTTATTGTAAATTTGTTATTAATAATAAAATCAAATTTATTATGAAAACAAATATTACCTCAAATTATAATAACAATAATGATGTAATATTGATATATTTTCTAAAAAATTTCTGATAGTAAGATGATACCAAGAAGACAAGAACCAATGATCTAATGTAATTTATTAAATTTATTTTCCAAATTTGTTGAAAAACGAAAAAATAAAAATTAAAAAACAGAAAGTAATGATATAACCCCAATATTTATTGACCCTATATATATATAGTCTTTCCAATTAATATGATGGCGTCACAGCCGGCATTAATAACCGTAGGAGCATAAAATGATCATGCAACTTCCTCGATACGCCAATATCATAAATTTCTCAATTGAAAATACACATTCTAATTTTTAAAAATATAATTTTTAAAAACTAATTTTATATAAAAAATTATTATGAATAAATACATAATTTAATTTCTGAAATTTCAATAGATATTTAACTCGATGTAATCTATTTAGGATATAAATATTTTGCATCTATAATCTTTTTTTAAAAAACAAAATTAGCAATTAATTTTTTAATAAAGATTGGGAATTAAAATTAGATTAGTCGGTGAATAAAATCGACAAGAGTCTTTTCCGTATAGAATAAGCGGCACCTGGGATTCAGTGAGGAAAAGAGAGCAAGCGTGGCCCTGAAGTCTCACCGAACCGATCCTCTGCTCGTTTATTTGTCTGCAAAACGCGTAAACTTCACACGTATGAGATTGCGAAAGAGCTGGCAATTTTACAAAGTCAAAAGACTGACGTGTCCCTGCCATCTTCTCTCCTCAATCCCCTGTCTCCCTGCCTATTCTTGTGCCGTTCTTCTCTACTCTCACTTTTCCACGCGCTCCTCATCTACGAAGGAGGCAGGCAGATAAGTTAGCTACTTGCTAGCTCCCGTGGAGTGAGAGGTTATGAAATGGAAAATTAATAGATTTTACAAATTCATATTTTTTTTCCCAAATTTAATTTTCGCAAATTTTGATATTCATAGAAATTTATATTTTATTATTTAATTAAAAAATAAAATCTAGAGGTTTAAGCGGCGTTTATAAATTAAGTTCAAGCGGTTAAAAAAAGATGAAATTAAAAAATTTCTACCTCTCCGATTGAGGTAGGTTTTCCTCTCATTAGAAAGAATTGAATTTGAGATCATAAGAAAATTAATTAAATGTATAAATTATAATCTATTTTTTCAAAATCCCTTTTTCTTTATTTATAACAATCTCAAACTCTTTCCATCATAATTGATCTCAAAGAATTTCTAATTAGCTTCTATTCTATTTTCATATAGGTCAAAATTCAAAGTCTTTGAACCTAAACATGCCCTATTCCACAGGCAAACTTCAATTACCTAGCCACCTTCCTGTGCATTTCAGTCTAACTTCCACTAACTTGTCTTCTCTAATTATGAAGTCAAATTCCCAGTTACTAAGTAGGGATGGCAACAGGTTAGATACTTGCTTAAAATGCATTATCTGAATCTGAATTCAATTATAAATTAGGTGTTCGAGTCCGACGTCACAAACCCGTTTAGAAATTTATCTTTGCTATCTGAACCTGTCCCAAATCAATTATAATTTCCTGTTTAAAAATCCGAATATGTTTAAATACCCATTTACCATTAAAAATATTTTTTATTTTATTTATTTTTTAAATAAAAAGTAAGTAAAAATTACAAAATTATTTATTTCGGTTTAATAAAAATATTAAATAATTATAATTTAAAATTAAAAAATTGTGTATATTTAATTTTTTATTTTAAAAAATAATTATTTTGAATATTTTTTGAATGTTTATTAAATAAGTAACGGGTGGTAAAAATACTATTTCATTCTAAATCCGCTTATTCACTGTTCGACCTGTTGAAATTGGATCGGGTACCCGACCGGATAAATTGCAATCGCTAGTCCTAAGTCCTAAGTCCTCAGTCCTAAACAACTTAATTCCATTAGACCAGACTAATAATCAGCGCGTGAGTCTTCCATTTCTTACATCATTTGACCATCATCGACTCCCTCTCCTCTGACTTTGTCAACTTTATTACCAAACCCTCTCATATTACACTTTGTATATAAATTCTTGAAGGCTAAGCAAATCAAACAGCCACAACTCATAAGATAACCCATTTTCCCTTTTCTTTACTTAAAAACTTTTGGAAAAGAAAACTCTCCTCCTCTCCAATTCTTGATTTCTCATTTCTTGATTTTTCAAATCTTGATTTCACGATATCTCCAATGGCAAAACCAGCTGTATTCTTCTTTCTTGTTATATCACTGTTCTTTTTTCTTTCTTCATCATCTGCTAGGTTACTGAATGACTTTATACCACAGAGCTTGGCAGCGACAGAACCAGCTTTAAATCTTGTACTTCCTAGCGAAAAGATCATCCATGCGAATCCACCGGAGAAAGATTCTAACCAGAATGTTTTACCATGTGATATGGAGTCAAACAAGAACTTCGATGTCAAAATTGGAACAAGACTCGCCGGAAAGTACTACGGACGGTCGACGATTTTTAATATGCTTCCAAAAGGGACCGTGCCATTTTCTGGACCAAGCAAAGGGACCAATGAGATAAAGAACTAGCTTGCTGTTCTTGTATTTGATACTCTTTCTTAATTATTAGTTTTAATAGTCTATAATTCCTTTCTTCTTTTTTTAATTTTTTTAACAGGTTTTAAGGTCAGTTCTGTGATGTTGTACATATTCATTACACAATTATAGGTTATTACAGAGAGTTTTTGAGGTTTCTTTTTTGTATTATTCTATCAATACAATTCAATCGATGGAAACAACATATTCATTATATATGAATTCTTTTTTCTTTTTCTTTTTCTTAATTAAATTGGAGTTCTGTTAAGAAAGATCCATTGACAAAGCTTCAACAATGGAAGGAGTTCCTATTCTCCGATGCCTGACATGAAACGAGTAGACCTAACTAGTAAATGAGCTACCATATTGGCAAAATCTTGAACAAAAGACTCATGAACATTCTTCAAAAGCTGAAATATATCGTTTTTATTTTCTTTTTGTCACGTTATGAATTTCATTTGAATGGTCTCCCTCAAAAAACAAGAAACAGCCTTTTTTTTTTATTTATTATTTTGATATTTTCAGAAACAATTAAAAGCAAAAAAAATACATTAGGTTGAAAATTAATTTGTCATTGCCTTTGATTTTCTTGTGCACCTGGTAGGCAATTCTTGACCCATCACCATGAAACCTATTGTTGCTTTCGAAGCAAGCTCAACTCTATTGTTTAAAATAATGTCCATACAAATCCTCGTGGAGCCATAAAAAAAATGTGCATATACACATAACAAGAGTTGAAATATGCATATATATATACATATATTTTCTAATTAATTATTTTTTCCAGATTAATCAAATATTAATTTGCTATTAGTAGATTCTTTTTCCTTAATCAAGAACCAGCTGATATACCCTGTGAAGTAGGCTAAAGGAAGTCCAAACTGGGCAGTCTTATATGTTCACGGATCATTTACGTGTTGTTTGGCCTTTTTGGAAGAAAAAGGTTAGCCATTGGACCATACATTGAACCAAAGTCCTCTAAAAGGTCAAAAATCTTCCATCTTTGTTCATAAAATCCCAATGCCCTCCAAATCGTGGCACTTCATCCCATCCATGATTATAATCTTCAAAGCCAACCAACCAAACAAAAATAAACTCTAATTTCTTTTGTATCTCCCTACCCTTTTTCAGTAAATTATTTACTGAATTCAAACGTGTTTTATTACTCGAGTTATTCTTTATAAATAATATGAAATTTATATATTACCGGCCGGTTTCCCATGTCTTGTTAATTTTTTTAATTATGATAAGTAATTATAAACCTTTCATATGTGCTTAGGCTCAAAACTTAAACCCTAATCAATAAAATAGAGAGAAAAAAAAATTCATTATTTAAATTGAAGTAATCTCTCATTAATTATGAAGTTAATTTCCAATTTATTCAAGAAAGGGCTCTTAGCCGCCGGCCATGACCCATGACCAAATCCTTCTCTTTTGGGGCTTCATTTTATTAGTAATTTACTGTCATTTTCATGGATAAACAAACATTGGAAGAAAATTATAATATGCATTCTCAAAAAAAATAAAATAATAATTATAATATGCAGTGTGTTCAAGTTATTTCAGGGAGTTAATTTGACTAAGCAAAAGAATAAATTAAAAAAAAATAGAACATGAAATCTATCTATATGAATATATTTTTTCTTGTACCTAATTTCTTGGATTCTACTTACTAAATCAAGAAACTATGACTGCCGTAATTTGACTGAGAGAGAACATAGGCTTGAATTTCTAGTATGGTGCACTACGCGTTCTCACAGATTCATTTACTCAGAAATTAATTGAAAAATTTTCCTACAAAAAAAAAAAAAATTTAAAAATTATCGGTTTGATGGTAATTTAAAATAAAATTATTCTGTAATAGAAAACGTAATTTCATAATCCAATTTTTCAATTTCTAATTGACTCTTGGATACAAATCACGAGAATGTATATTCTAATCATCAGGGACTCTCAAGCACACGAATTCTCTATAAATCGAAATACAAAATTGAGGGCTTGTTATTCAACAGTATAACATGACTTATATACCCGTTGTGCTAAAGTTTTCAATAAACCTTTTAAAATTAGTTAGTGGTTGAAATTATTAAAAAAAAAAAAAAAGCCACAAATCCAATTCACTTGCAGAAAAAGAACTGTTTGTGTTTTCCAATCTGTTCATAGACGACAAAGAAGTGTTTCTCTGTATTTAAGCCAAGTTTTGTGAGCCACGATTAAACATAATGTAATATAATTAAAAATATGTATATAATATAATATATTTTTATACTAAAAATGATTTTGTTTATATTACGTTATATTTCAATATGGTTGCAAAATTATAAAAATATTTAGAACTATAGGAATTTTATATTATTTAATGCATAAAAATGATAGTATGATATTGAAATTGCAATTTGGGCTTTGGAGCTCAAGAATAGAAGATATTGGCCCAAAAGTAAAAATACTCACTTGAAATGGCACCAATTTTTTTACCACGAAAGGACCTAATGAATTGAAATATGTTCAAGATCAACTATTAGAAATGATCGACCCTTTGTTTTTTTATACATAGGAGGCACAATGGACCATAGTATAGCGTTGATCTATGGACTAACATATACTCGTCCTCAATGGATGCATTATCAGAAGTGGAATATAAAGATGTAACATTTCCCTTTAAATAAGATTCACCAGATTAATGATGAATTTTGTGGTGAAGACTCAAACTCGAGATCTTTTATTTTCACATCTTCTGCAAAATGTAAGAAGATCTACAATGTCACACTTGATTTGCATGAATCTTATGCTTCATCCAAAAGTGATATGATAACATATTCGAGCGGTAATGCAAGCTTTAGACCTAAGAGTGAAAATGTTGAGCATTGAAATTTATTTAATTTAAAACTAGAACTGTAACACCCACTCCCTAGTCCTGATAGACTTGATAGCGGATGCCACATTCGGTGCCGGAGACACCGTCCTAATTTAACATATAAATCATAAATGTGATTAAATATTCATAAGTTTAGCGAGTAAAATTTTTTAATGATAATATATTTTTATTTATGAAAATTATTTTGGAAAAAATCCTACAAATTAACTGCAAGAGTTTCCCTTAAACTAAGCTTACAAAAAATGTGAATACCAAAACACTTCCTAATGCAAACTCCAACTCCCAACAACTCCAATAATAATTTAGCAACACAATAACACTTCTATATCTTCATAACTATATAAATCATCAATAGCATTTTAATATTCATCAATTAATTGCATTTATTATAAACATCAAGTCCTTATGTTCTTAATTATACTAACTATCTTAAACATATCTTATATTTAATCATTTAATAAATCTTATGCTTATCTCGAAATATATACGCAAAATAATTTATAATTACATGCATAAGTTATAATTCAAATAACATAATCTCCGAAAATGTAATAATTATGCATGTCATAATTCTTAATCACATAAATCTCAATCTACTACTATCAAAATAGTCTCTTCTGCTCTGATGTTACTCTTTTGGTCTTCAAACAGCAACCACAGTCTTTAACTTGCGTGTGATAAAAATCAACGCGCCGAGTATAAAATTCAGTGGTGCTCATAAATCACACACTTACCAATAATCATACTATTTATTTTAAAATCATGTACTGAAATATCATGCTTTGAAAATTCATTTGATAACATAATCATTTATTTCCAAACTAAGGTTTACTAAAATAAATAATATAATCTCATTCATTTAATTTCCTTCTAAGGTTTACTAAAATAAATAATATAATCTCATTCATTTAATTTCCTTTAAAAAAAATATTTACCAAGGGGCTCGCATATACTTAGGAGAAAAAGAAGCAGATAAATTTTCATAGCTTATTCATAGGGGCTTTAAGAGCCTATCATAATATATAGAGCGCGTCCGCCCTAACATAAGACACCCACGTGCCTAGCATATGATCGTTGTAACTTTTTATCTTAATGGCATCAAATGCTGAGCATGCTCATCTTACATAATAAATCAAATCACGCATCAAATTCACACTAAGTATATTAGAGCCCAAAATCCTTAATAAATCAAATCACGCATCAAATTCACACTAAGTATATTAGAGCCCAAAATCCTTATTTTATTTCTTAAGTCATAACATTTCTCATAAAACTTCTTTTTCTTTAATCTTCTTGAAATCATAATGGAAACTTTATTTAAACTTAAGTAATTTATGAAAATTCCATACTTAGGCACAATTACTTATCATAGGAAAAATTTCTCTTAAACTCATTCCTTTAAAAACTTTTCTTAAAGTCATATTAAGATTTATTATGAATAAAATCTTATCAATTAAATCATATTTTCCTAATGCAATTTAAAGCACATATACTTAAAAACACCCATTTCTCATAAACTTTAGAACATAGGAAAATTATCAAATGTATCATACTTATGAAATCTATATATATAGTATATGACATGGAAGGTCCAACATCACATAATGAGTGAAAATGTAAGTCTTAGCACCCTAGGGTGGTTCGGCCTCTTCATGAAGATCAAGGGGAGGAGGTTTCCTCCTTCATCAAGCATGCCGACACAACTCTTATACATCCAAATGACCATTTACAACCTCATCATGCATTATCTGAACCAAATCCACATTTTCCCACATTTTAACTTCCTTTAGTCATGAACAAGACTATGAAAGACAAAAGATACAAGGTAAATATTTCTACCACATACTAAATACTCATCAAACATCATTTTAAGAGCATAAACCAACAAAGAAAACAAGAAAAACTTAAACCCCTTTTTCCTTAGTAGGTTCGGTGTCTCTTGGAAAAAGAAGAGGAAGATATTTTCCACTTCAATCAAACATGTAGTCATGCTTAGAAATCATCCAAAAGCATATTTATACAACTAAAGTTCAACAATCAAATCATTTCATACAAAATTCAGAATTTTCACAAGTAGCATAAATTCACAAAAATCAAAATTCAAAGAAGGAAAGTGTATTTATAAACACTAACCTTAAAACAAGTTTTAGCAAGCTTAGATTAAAGCTCTCTAAGCCTTAACTTTGTCTTTCACCTTAGTAGAAGGTTCCCCAACCTTTGATTTAGGTAGAGAATCTCCAAATTTCTTGAAATTAATCACCCAAAATCACTACTCAAGCTCCGTTGTCTAAGAGTAATTACTTAATCAAGGTAAAATGGAGTGTATTTGATGTGTTTAGTGAGTAAGAATTGAAGAAAATCAAAAAGAAGAAGAACAAGGAGAAGACGCCTAAGGAAGAGGAGAAGAAGAAGAAAATGGTTGCTCAATAATTGAAGATTGACTTTTATAAAGCAACTAAAGGGTGTTTTGATCTTTTATCAAAATTGAGTGGCTAAGATTAAGTTAATGGTAATATAATCTAATAGCTAAAAATATTCTTCTAATTCCTTCAAAATATTATTTATCTCCACAAAAATGTTAAAGTCACTCCATAAAAATAATTCCTCAAATTTCCTTAATTAGTAAAACACCATAATTTACTATTCTCAAATTATCTAAATTTTCCAAATAAATTCATTACTTACTTTCTATCAAAAAAATAATGTATATATACTCTAAAAATATTAAATAAAATATAAAATATAAATAGTAATTTTTTAGACCGAAATAATACTGATTTCTAAATCAGTGGTACTATTCATAAATAGATAAAATACTATTTTAGAAAAAAACAAAATGAGGCGTTACAAAAACTAAAAACAAAAAACAAAAGCAAAACAAAAAGGATAAAGAAGTAAAGATAAAGAGGGCGGTGGGTGGCGCACCAAATACTGTGGTGGTTGGCGCACCAAATAGTCAAATACTATCAGCCTAGAAGAATTGAGAAACTCATTTGGGCCCCGAGGCAGAAAGTATGTGGATGTGAAATGGGGTGAAGCCCCTATCAGCTTAGATTGTGTTTTAGGTGACCAAACGAACTTTTGTTTGGACCAAACAAAATTCAATCAACTACCTGTCAGCAGAAACCTGCGAGTCCAACCAAGAAATTCCTCAATTAGACTGATTAGATTTTGAACAATATATGGCCAATCAAATCTACAAGTACGTCACGTAACTAAAATCTTTCCAATCTATTTAACTATTTTTTACAGTAATTATTATAATTAATCAGCCTAATCCTTGTGATATACAAGATCAAAGTCTAAATTTTCATTCTCTTAATTATATTTTATTAAATTATTTATTAATATCTTGCTTTTCATATTGCCACAAATCTACAAATGCTTTTCTTTCTGAAGGAAAATTTATTAAATACTAACTTCCTTATCCTCTGAGACATAAAAAGGTAACCTCTGAGACATAAAAAGATATTATTAGTTGTTGTTTTCATTATATGATAGAGAAAGTGCATTGATTTAGCCGTTCAGGCAAATAATTTGAGATGTGGTCTAGCAAAGCATTATCCACTTTAATTTAAAATCTAATAAGGAATTAAATATTGGTGTTCAGTGTAGAATAATCCAATGCTGACCTGGCATTTGCTGAACCTTGAAGTTATAAAGTTTCCAAGTTCCAACAACCATATTTTTTGTCTTTGTTTCCTGTCTCTGTGTTGCTTAAAGGTAAAAAATTTCCAATACAAGAGCTTTGAAGATCAGAAGAACATAGCTCAAAGGATAATATTCATTAATGGGAAAGAGCAGCAGTGTTCTTTTTTTGTATTTTGTGAGTCTTTCTCTATCTTTATGGGTAATTCAAGTGGCAATTGCAGCAAGAGAAGGATCTTTGTTGCAGAGCTATGAGAAAGGGAGATTTGGTTATAGCAAATCCTTTCATACCATTTTTGATACTTCCAAATATGGGATTTTTCAGCTCAACAATGGATTGGGTCGAGCTCCTCAGATGGGGTCTCTCTCTTGTTTCTTTGTTTTGTATCATATAAAGTGATGATTTTTAACTCTTTTTTTTTTTTTTTTTTTTTTTTTTTTTTTTTTTTTTTTTTTTTTTTTTTTTTTTTTTTTTTTTTTTTGCCAAATTTGCAAATATTTATATTGTGGTTTTTCAATATATCGTGTGTTTTGAAGGGATCAGGTTGTGTTTTTGCGTTATTGATCAGGGATGGCTTAGTTTTTTTATTGATGACAAATGCAAAGTTTTTCAGCTTTTTTTTTTTTTTTTTTAATTCTATATTTTGGGTTTCGATTTTGTATTCTTACCCGCGGACCTTGCAGAGGGAAATTTTTTTTTTTTTTTTTTTTTAATTCTATATTTTGGGTTTTCGATTTTGTATTCTTACCCGCGACCTTGCAGATGGAATAGCTGGAATTTCTTTGCTTGCAATATCAATGAAACGGTCATTAAGCAAACAGGTGAATTTGATTTCTTGTTTTGATGTCAAGTTTTTGGCTTTCTTTGTTGGTGTTGATTATTGACTTTTATATTATTACTTATGATAAAAATGAAAATTTATAGACACTTGATTTATTTGGGGTCCTGATGAAAATGAGAGTAGTTAGAATGGTGGCGGAAAAAATTACAAAGTTGAGTTGCTGTGGTTGGTAAAGGAATATAGGAGTAAAGTTGAAAGCGGAAAGAGGAAGAGGAGAAGAGGAAATAATAACCTTGAGTAGAGGGCCAAAGAAGTTTGCAACATTGGTTTCTCCTTTTCAATAATTTGGAAGCCCTCGCGTCTGTAAAGTCTTAGACACAAATATGCTTAATTGATTACTGAAGAACAAATGATTATGAATCGGTGATGTATTTTTGGGTGTAGAAATATGTTTATGCATTGATACCCCATTTGTGGTCCAATCAGATTTTGCCAATCGCACTTTAAAAGGGTTGTTTTCTTTATGGCATTTACTTGATGAAAAATGATGAATATGTGTTACTGACATTTGAAAGAATGCATTCTTGAACACAATTTGGTCAGTTATTACTACTTCTTGAAATGCTATAATGTTATTCTAAATTGAATATAGATGGTCCTAGGAATTTGTAACTTTTCTGTTTTTACCTTTGATCATGAACTTCTTTATGAATACTTAATGTTGAACTGTATCTTGGGCAGCTGATGCACTCGTTTCAACTGGATTGGCTGATTTAGGTTATGTGTATATCAACATAGGTACTGTTCCTTTGTTTTTTTTTTTTTTCAAGTGGTTTGTGTTAGCATTTTGTTTCTCTTTTAAGCTTATTTGAATTTATTGGATGCAGATGATTGCTGGTCTGCTTCAATGCGAGATGCAAAGGTCAATTAGATCATGTTTCCCTTTGCGCATTATAGTTGTTATCCTATAAGTTGTAACAGCTATTGCCGACCTTTTGATTTGTGGGGAACACATTTATATTTGAAATAATATTCACTATTTTTTGTTAGTTTTGCAGACTGCTTTCTGAGTTTTGGCTTTCATTGAATTATCAGCTTCCAATGGGAACATTAAAACTTCATTATCTGATGATTTTATAGAGTTCAATTGTACAAGCATGTTAATCATTATATAGACCACCTGAAACTTCCAATAAGAAGTGACTTGTTTGCACAATAAAATATAGACTAGTAATCTGATAACAGACCCCTGACCTTCCCACACAAACCAAGAAAAGAATGAGCACATAAGTGGTAAAATTGTGAAAGTGTGAATAATGTCAAATTCCTTACTATGACTTGGTTTTACAGGGTCAATTGGTCCCTGATCCAAAAACCTTTCCATCGGGAATCAAAGCTCTTGCTGATTATGTACATGGGAAAGGCCTCAAGCTTGGTATCTATTCTGATGCTGGGTAGGATAAACTTTCAGCATTTATTCAGAAGCTGGAAGATAGATCATTCGTCATGATCAATGTTATTTCAATCCCCAGTCACTCCTTGGACTCACCTTACTGCATTTCTATAGGGTTTTTACATGTCAAGTTCGACCAGGGTCACTTTACCATGAGAAGGATGACGCAGAACTGTTTGCTTCATGGGTTAGTTTCTGTTCCTGTGCTATATATATTGATTAAAAGTCTTCCAATCATTTACTCCTTTATTACTGATTGCAAATCATCAAATTGCTTTATCTGTTTATGCTGTCTTTTTGAAGCAGTTGATGAGAAAATCTATCTTTTCAAAAGTAATCTCTAGAAGAATTATAATAATGGAGGAGTTAGCTGAAAATCTCAACCCCTGTATCATCACTTAGTTTCAGGGTTGAAAAATTGAATGTCTGTTTGTTTCAAATATTTAAATGATCTCTCACTATGAAACACACCAAATTTTGGCATGAAGAATTTGAAATTGACAATCTCCATATGTGCTGATTTTCTTGTCAATTAAACATTTAATATCAAATAATAATTTATCATGCATCAGGTCACTTTAGGATGCCCTTTTATTTTCGGGTCATAGTATTATTTGAGGGCTATTACCTTGGGCTAACGCTTGATGTTAAATCATCAGGGTGTGGATTACCTAAAGTATGACAACTGTTTCAATCTGGGCATTGAACCAAAGAAAAGGTTTCATCACCATCTTTATCTTATTTAAGTTGTCAAACAACCTTTTCTAAGTACTTTAAACTTTACTTGTGTAATTTGATAATTTCCAGGTACCCACCAATGCGTGATGCTCTGAATGAGACTGGACGGACAATTTTCTATTCACTCTGTGAATGGTAAATCAGTTGCTTTATCAATTTCTATAAATCTCCTGTTTTATACTATATTGTCATGAGAGAAATTTTGGCCCTTCTGTTTTGTTTTGCTCATTGACAGGGGTGTTGATGACCCTCCCTTATGGGCTGGGAAAGTTGGAAATAGTTGGCGTACAACAGATGACATCAATGACACATGGGCAAGGTTAATTTTTCTTCACGCAAAAATTTTATTCAAAATTTCATGCCTAAACAGGCTTCAATATCTGGTTGAAAGGATTTAGCAGCTTTTTTCTAGGTAATATTGAACACTTGTAAGCATGATTTCCTTTTCCATTCCAGCCAAGAAAAAGAGCAGTAACTTCTTGAACTACTGAATCACTATACGTACATGCTTCATTTCAACAGGAATACCTGCTTAGAATCTCATAACTGAGAAGTGGAAAGAAACAAGTGGAATTATTATTTCAAAAGATGAAAAATAATAATAGAGGACCATTGGTTGCTTTGCTACTTAGTCACCTAAAATATCTGGCTTTTGTTGTAAGAAATTGGCCTCTTGGCAAGAAAACAATCCATAACAAGGATATACTGATTCAAATAATTGAAGACCTAGGATAACCCTGTAAGAATGCATCAAAAGAAATCATTTGGATCAAAAGCATATTTCTACGTTTAGTTTTGCTGGTTATTATCCGATGATGCAAATTAAAAATATAAAGAATATATTCTACTTTGATGCAGCATCTTTTCATGTCTACAGTATCTCATTGCCATCAGTTTGATGTTTCTATAAATTGATTTTGGTTCAAAGATTCTTTCCCGAAGGAAAAGCATGTGATTTAATTGCTGGCTGGAAGCATTGCCATGATTATAATTTGGTCTTGATATCTTGAACAAGTTATTAGCAACTGCAACTGTCTATTGTATGCCATGTTTTCAACTAAAAGTTGTACAAATTATTAGCAACAGTAACTTTCTATTATATGCCAAATTTTCAACTAAAAGTTGATTGTCATACTGATTAACTCTTGTTCTTTATTGTTAAGCATGACCACTATAGCCGATGTCAATGATAAGTGGGCTACATATGCGGGACCTGGTGGATGGAATGGTAAAAACTTGATCTTTTTTAACATGTTGATATGATGGATCAGCTTTATTTCCCAGACCGTTTCATCTTATTTGCCATGCAATTTTTCCTCGGTAGATCCGGATATGTTGGAAGTTGGCAATGGAGGCATGACTTACCAGGAGTACCGTGCTCATTTTAGCATCTGGGCTTTGATGAAGGTCTCTCTATGTAATCTGTTTCTTTCACTCATTTAGCTTTGGATTTATGATTGAATTGGCAAAATATTCTTTACTATTTAGTTTTTTTTTTTTTTTTTTTTTTGCAAAATATTCTTACTTATTTAGTTTTTTTTTTTTTTTTTTTGAAGTTTTTAATAGTGATGTCACGTAAGGCAAATATTTGTATAAGGGAAAATCTTGAGAAGAGCTAAGCCAATGAAAAAACAAATTATCGTGAGTCCATTCCTTATATTTTCATTAAGGCGTTGTTGATTTGAATTGAGTTTACGGTTCAGAAGAACTATGCTTTTAGTGTCCAGTTCATAAGAACTATGCCGACTTTCCTTTGACCCTTTTTGCCAGTCTGATTAGGGAAATCATTAGTTGCCCTTCTGCTCTGGCCTGATCTTTTAATTGCTTTATGACTATTTTTTTTTTTTTTTTTTTTGAAGTTTTTATATGATGTCACTAAGCAAATATTTTATAATGGAAAATCCTTGAGAAGAGCTAAGCCAATGAAAAACAAATTATCGTGGAGTCCATTCCTTATATTTCATTAAGGCGTTGTTGATTTGAATTGAGTTTTACGGTTCAGAAGAACTATGCTTAGTTTCCAGTTCATAAGAACTATGCTTACTTTCCTTTGACCCTTTTGCCGTGATTAGAAATCATTATTTGACCCTTCTGCTCTGCCTGAATGCTTTAATTGCTTATGACTAATTTATATAAAAATGTTACTCCATGTGTGTTAGATGTGTATGCTGAATCTGAAGTCTGAACTTTTTAGTCCATACATTTATGTGGAACTTTTATGTGCAGGCCCCTCTTTTGATTGGTTGCGACGTAAGAAACATGACAGCAGAAGCTTATGAGATTCTAACAAATAAGGAAGTCATTGCTATAAACCAAGGTGAATATATGATTTCAATTTATCTTTCCTTGTGCAACTTGCTTGGCATAATTATTTCACTTCCCATTTTGCTTTTAGCAGATGTCTTTATGAATTACTGCCTTTTCCACCTTTCATGCCTGTAAAACTAAGCAAACAAGGGTTTTTTGATTCAGATCCGCTTGGTGTTCAGGGAAGGAAAGTTCACACTGTTGGATCTGAAGGTTGCCAACAGGTCATGCCTCTTTTATCTATTTAAATTTTACAATATATTTGACTGAAATTACACCTAAGTTAGGACTCAGAAGTTGAACATCTCGCAGTCAAATTTGTGTTATATTATTCATGCTTTCTGATTGACAAGCAGAATCATCCTGCCCTTTCATGGGGCTTTAATAGAAATTTTTTTTTTCTGCCATTTGTTGTATCCATGGAAGTTCAGCAGTTGCTATGTGCACAAATCAGGCTAGCTCTATAATTTTATGACATTTATGGTTTAATTAAAGCATATGTCATTAACTACGTTTGTTGGTTTTGCTACAACTTGAACAAAGACCAAGCCTACCCTTATCTTTTTTAATTTATCTCAGTAATTGCCATTATTTTCCAGGTCTGGGCAGGTCCTTTGTCTGGACATCGCTTGGCTGTTGCTCTCTGGAATCGTTGTTCAAAAAAGGCAACAATTACAGCTCCATGGGATGCGCTTGGGCTCAAATCTGGCACCAGCGTGTCAGTGCGAGACTTATGGCAGGTGGGGAAACTGAATTGCTTTTACTTTTAGGTAGATTTTGTTGGTCTTAGAAGGCATAAAACAACAGTCTCAGTCCTCAGACACCTTAAAAACCTTGTCTTAGTCATTCCTAACTGGCATTATCAGCCACAAAACCTGCAGGACTTGTCCTAGCATTTTTCTTGGCAGCATCCTACACAAATTATGGTTGTGTCTAATATTATTAGAACCATTTGAAGTCTTTAATATTTTAAGTATCACTAATAACTTTTTCCAGTTTTCTGATTTCGATATTTCTCCTTTGCAATGTTGTGCTTTATTGTAATTATCAAGTTGCCATTAAACTCTGGCTTCACTTGGTAACTCGAGACAAATATATTTCATTTGAATCAGCATTTTAAGAATTCAGATAATATTAGTACTCTTCCATTGTCTAGTTGGAAGAAAATATGCCAAATTATACTCACATATTATCATAGCAGTCAAATATTTACCTAGATATTTCTTTGGAGCTGACCTGAGTTTTTAGCTTCTAAAACTTGGTTTTAAAATTTTTTTTTTTTTTTTTATCCCTTTTATCTTATGCTTACTTAAGATCATTTTGGTTTGCAGCACAAGGATCTTACAGGAGATGCAGTGGCATCATTCGATGCTCGGGTCGATGCTCATGACTGTGCAATGTACATCTTTACTCCCAAGATACTGCCATATTCTTCTGAGATTTAGATTATCGTCCGTACAAGTTGGAGTGTGATTCAAGTGCATGGGGGGTGATCCTACTCTTGCATTCCATAAGCTGCACATTTCTGCATTTTGAAGTCCCTTTGAAGATGAGAAAAAAGGGTGTGAATATGTCAAAGCCTTGCAGTTGTTATATGCAATAAAAATTACAATAGTAGAAGTAACACTATAATCTTGGCAATCAAGTAAATAACCACTTGGACTTGAATTTCTAAGATATTTCTTTGGCATGTATAAAACTTAAATTCCAGTGCTATATTCACCTTTTAAGTGAACCGCAACAAACTGACCTGATTTACATCTTTTATCATTTTGATTGGTTTGATCCATGATTTTACAATAAGCCAAGCAAATCAAATCAAACCAGATCATAATTGTTATGTTGATAACACAGAACCTGGTGATTCAGGGAATCAATTTAATGTCCATGCAACAATGCTTATATATGACCAAGGAAATCTGAAAAGCTTTACTATATTTAAAGAAGAAAGCAGTACTAGTCACATTTACTCTTCTGAGCTGGAAGGGAATAACTTTGCATTAACTTAAAATGCTTTTGAGAACTGGGCTTGGCAGGGAATAAAAATGCCATCGAGAAAATTGCATTTAAAACATCTTTCCTACATATAATCGCCCAAAAAGGGTGAAAAGGTTGACAAAAGCCATCCAAGAGTTATGCTCTATACTTTCTGTATTTTGCTTTGGAGAAGGGGGAAAACCAAAAAACAGAATCAATGTTGTATATAAAAGCCTCCAACAAAGGGGTGTTGCTACTCAGCTAATGATATATGTCAGGATAGTGCACCAGTCTTTCTAATTTACTGCTGGTTCCATCCTTCTACCTATAGCCGTTTTCCCTAATGTTCTGATTGTATTTCTTGTCTTAGAATCCTGCAGTGCGAAACGGAGTAAAATTTGAGAATATTGAGTTTGGTCTATACAATGATAGTACACCAGGGAATGCCATACATACCCTTATCAGTCTCTAATGGTTCTTGTTGCTTCAGCACTCCCACTCTAGGGATAGCCTGCATCATCTCCAAAGTGGTTGGAACTCCAGAATCCGGTTGCTTTTGCACTGACTGATGAGGGTTGTGCCACTGGCAATTTTGGCTGTCTGAAACTCCCAAATTGAATACCCGTTGAGGAAGAGCATTCCTTAACCTGTGGGGATTTCGACATTGGCTGACAGGACTCGCTGATTTCCAACGACACGAATTTATTATGGCAGGGAAGAAGAGGAAATTGATCCAGTGAAAGATTCAGCCTGCTACTATTCTCACTCTTTTCTGTGCCTGGTTTGAATGAATCTGGAGAAAGATCAAGGCAGCAACCGTTGTCGCCCTTTCCCTGTGGGTCATCCCCAACTTCTTCAGCCTTTCGAGGTGATTTTAATCGTCTATGAGTTGGAGAATCTGGATTCCTCACCCTCATCCATGATAGCAAATCTTTGTAAGGATGATGCCTCTGCAAAATGCAAGCATTTTTTTCTTTTTTGGTCACTGATTTTTAACTGTTTAGGTTTATAGCAAACAAACCGTTCAATTGACAGATCAGAAAAAAAAACAGCAAAATTTAGTTATACCACATCAGGGATGTATGTGCCCGTTCCTCGTGACTTCCCCATTTCATCAATGACAGAAGTAGTGGCACATATCTTTGACAGATAAGGGTGCAAGATTGGCACTACTGGGGCAAATAAAGTTGTGCCTCTTTGAGGAAAGACATGCTGCTTGCATTGCAGAAATTGAGACAGCGTATCCCCAGTACTTGTCTGCTGGAATTCAGAAGGTGATGACGGGGGACTGATCTGAGTGGGTAAATGAAGTGAATAATTATGATACCACTGGCCCATTATTAGACCACTGTAGCAATCCTCATAGTCTCCACTGAGATCAAATGCCTCAGATCTTCCAGTGCCAAATGCAGGTACAGGAACTTGTACATCTGGCCTTTCTCCCCTCCCACTTCGATCCATAGTATTTCTGAAAAAATTCTCCAGTTTTGCACCCATGCTTACTCCTGGTAACACAAGGATTTCTCCAAGCCTCTGATACCCATAGGCAAGGGCACATTTTATACGATGAAAATTGCCTGGAAGAAGATAGATTGATTTGCATGAGGTAACTAGTTCAAAGCATTAGTAATTACGCAACAATTTCAAATATTCACACTGCAAACATTAAATGGATCTTGAATTTAATTCCACATTTTCAGATAAATATTGCAATGAAATCATGTACATATATCTCTCTCTATTTATATGACATTACGTGCATGCACATAGGTGTAGATACAAATGTACACATGTTGCAAACCATCAGAAAATTTTCATGTATCTTAGAAGCATGGAAGATCGTTAATCCTTTTTTTCCCCCGACATTCATGTATCGTATGAGACACTTATTTTTGTTTCACAACTAGAAGCTGATGTAAAAATTGGCGCTAGAAGTTGACATGCAAATTGCTCGCCAATACACAAGACCAATTGTTCTTTCACAAGAGTAAGAATTCCCACGTCTTTATAGGAAGGCTCATTATTTACAGATACCATGCAGTAACCTTCAAAATCTAGATTTTCAACAAGTATTGCTTCAGTGTGTATCATTAATAAAATACCTTTGCTGACACTACGCCCTAGGTTGTTCCCATTTTTTAAAGGATCCAATATGTTGAGATACTTAATAGGAAATTCATGGCCCCCACTCTCAACTGCTCTTATTGGAACTGAAAATTTCTCTTTGCAGTTCCTTATGAACTCCGGACTGATCAATAGCTCATTCCCATTATTATCTTGTGAGTTAGCTGTAGAGAGCACAAGAAAGAGAGACATCAAGCAAATGCTTAAACTGGTAAGACGATTTCATCATGCATTCTAATTATGCTTACCCACAATCTCTGGAAGGGATGATATCTTAACAGGACCACTAATGCTGACGCAATAATTTTCCCAATCAAAAGTGCTGTAGTAGTCCAAAAATCTATATAATACCTGTTAAAAAATCAAAGTTAGCTCAATCATTCAATCTGCAGATGCACAAATGAAAATCTGAAATGAAAATACTTACTGCTAAAGGACCAGGTAATGATGAATGGAACATGTTGATGATACACAACACCAATATTTCTAATGCATACGTTGCGATCAAACCATGGTAAGCCCCAAGAATTCGGCTCTCATAAAAACACCAGGATTTTATCAAAATAATACTATGCTTGAGAAGATGATCCTTCCCGATAAGCCAGTCAATCTAAGAAACAGTCAGCGCCAAAAAAAGTCAAATAGGTAAAAGAAAGTATACTGACTGTTTTCATGTCAATAAAAGATGTGATGAGACTTAAACAATAAGGCCAGGATAGTCGCTTGTAATAAATAACCATCAATGCAAGGTCTTTATGCCATCAAACAATCACAATGAACCGAGAAAAGTCTGAACTCCCACATCCTCATTCATTTTGCTGTCCTCTCTGTCCCACTCTCTCTCCCCCCCGAACAGTATAACAGATGGTCAGAGGTAATATTTATTGAGGAAAACAAGTCGCTCCATCATTTTGGGCCTGAGGTTGTGTAGGATAGTACCTGCTCCAGAAAGCAAAGAGTGCAGAGCCCTTCCATTTGATTAAAAGAGATATCAACTGGTATATTCCTCATGGAACATTTTATGATCTTAACCTGTCATCCAAATTCCAACTTTCAAACATTGTACATGAAAAAAAATTAGCTTTATTTTTATACAAAAAAAAAAAAAAAAAAAAAAAAAAAAAAAAAAAAAAAAAAAAAAAGATTGAGCATCACTTCTGTTAGATGAGTTGCAAAGATAGGTAGTTTTAAATGTAGCTCAGCAAAATATCATAGAACTTATATATATTAGACATGATAATGAATCCCACATCTAGACCTGCAAATAGCTTCCTTTTGCATATATTTATTCAAACTGAATCATATATATGCTTTACTTTCTCTTCATTTTTAAGGTGAAACGGCCAGCACCTGAATACTCTTCTCATGTCTTCGATTGAGTTTTGAAACCCCACTTCCCATAAAAGGTAATAATCATGAACTTCTGTTTCTATTTTGAATAATATCTTATGTGTCAGAGACTTCATTGTCACCCTAACTTTGAGGATGAGAGGACTAATGACCAAAAGTTTAATAGAAGAATAAGTCATCATTATCAAATTTGCACAAGAAGAAAATGCACATTACACCAGATTTAAATGATCGTGTTTTTCTTTTGGTTCAGAAGATATGTACGATCTTGACATAAATAATGTACTTTCTTTAAAATGCTGATGTCCTCTCATTGATGCCTTGTCAACAAATGTCATAACCTTTCTTGAAAGTTGTCGGTATCTAGAAGCTTTTTACATACCATGGCTCCAAATTTGATAGCATTTAAAAGTAACAAGCGTTTATGTCAGGAAACAATTTATCAACCACCTAGGTAAAGGGTCTCAGCTTGAAAGAATGCCATACTCATTTGGTGTAAGGCAGAGAACCGGTAAAAAAACAGTTAAAAGCATGTTGAAACAAAGCAACACAAAGAGGAAAAGAAAACACAAAAAGAACACCACTACAATCAAACAAAGGGCAACAAAGAACAACTACCAAAATAATGTGATAATAAATATCATGACTTACGACAAAAGGATTAAAATCAAGAATTTTAACCTGTGCTTGAATATACTGGACATCTTTTACTTCAGACATAGGGTGCTGCTCTTCATATTTGAGCATGTTGTAGACTTCTCTAGCCAAATCTTCTTCCATGTTTTGATAGCTGAGGACAGTTAGATCAATATCTCCATCAGGAAGATAAGTTTTCAGTGGCACTGAACCAGATGGAAAGACCTGTAAAATTGCATGGCGTCAGGTTAATTCACAGCCACTGTAATACCCGCTCCACAAATTAACAAACACGTCATAAATCCTACTCATTTAAGCCTCTATGTGCGAATGCAGCCAAAAGTCAAAGGGATCCTTCAGATCCTCAGAATGATGTTCAACCAGTTGGCATAAATGAACAAATTTAAACGACTTTACATATAAGGCTCTTTAATGCCACATAAAATGAATCTAAATGGCTAAAAGACAATCATACAAAATTGCTAAAAGCAGAATGCCACGTAGCATGAATCTAAAATGCTATAAAAATATACAAAACCGCTCCTAAATTCTCAGCCTTGAAACACTTTTTTCGCTGCATGGCAATCAGGTGATAACGGCATATTGCATGATGATACGTGTATTGAGTAGGGGCGTTCACATCGGGTTGCTGAACATGATCCAATTGAAAAGTAAAATATGCTGTCCATTTATTTTTTCAATACGGCCTTTATTTGCACAGACATTATTAAGGCTGTCATCATAGTAACTTGTGAATGCATCGGGTCCTTGGTTTTTGATTTGAACAGCCCTAGTACTGAATTAGGTTAGTTTTTCCCTTTAAGCTAGAGAGTTTATCAAATGCCAAAAATACTTGCTTTTAGGTAAACGGATGAGTTTGCCCACCACATGCAGAAGGCGGAACCAGTCAAGTCAGATGGAGATAAAGCACATGCTTGGTAACAGAAGGAAATGCTCAAATACAATGCAGGACCTTTCTGATATATTATCTAACTGAACTTTCAAAGCAAAAAATTCATGGGAAGGCCCATTTAGTCATCTTTCAGATAAATAAATGACCAAAGATCAACTACAGGAGTTCAAATCCTTATGGCTCCAACACCTAAAAAAGCAAATATTTAATGAGTTCCATATCATAACTAATTTCTTTGCCATTCCACACAGAAAATTTGACAACAAACTTTCCTTTGAAAGAGAAATTCAGAAAAACATATAGAAATACCAACGAGAAAACAACAAAATGCGAACCCTCTAATATAGTGACTGAAATTTTCTAAGATCAACTCTGCTAGAATAAAACGGAGGGAGATTACATGAAAGAAAAGAAAAAGAAACTACTGCATTCAACATTTCCTTCAAAGAAGAAATACATAGAATAGAACGTGGGCACTTCTCACCTCAGTTGCATAATAACCCTTAATTAATCTCCGGATATAATCAATGACCTCCTTCCTCTTCTGCTCAGAAGCCAAAGTAGGTTGAATAATCCGAAGTATCTCTTGGATCCTTTGCTCAGCCATTAGCCACAGTTCTGGATCAATTGATAATGGGCATAGATTAAGTGAAGAGGAGGAAAAGGTGGAAGCGGAGCAAGGAGGCAAACTCCCTTGAAGATCTCCCATTATCAAAAAATGAGCTGAATTTTCAGTTCCAAAACAAGGAACTTAGGATCCCTCAGCAGTGCAATGCCCCATTGATAATATCCTCAATTGATTGCATATAAATTAGTACTGGAACAGTTAGAAATTAGAAGTTTAAATAAAATAAATGGGATAAGCAGAAAGTAAGGCAAATTTACTAAAGCTGACATAAAGTACAGATTTGGGAGGAAACATGATGAGTTTAGATACACTGATAAAGCAGCAGAAACAACCTACTATTTCTCAAATTAAGACCGAATACAGAAACAAAAATCGGCTGGTTGGTGCCTTAGAAACAATTGAAAATAATTCCATGTCGTTTCCAGACTTCAACACTCTTTCACTTTTTGAAAATTTTATAAGAAAAAAAAAATTATAAATGCTGTCCTATACTAAGTAAAAGGGGATCAGAAATAATTACATTGGGATTTTGTAGAAAAGGTAGGACATTTGGGTTCTGCGTGGTAAAGGACCAAAGGAGTGAGATTACCATTTTAACATAAATGAGACTAGATTTTTTTGAAGAAAAGAAGTGAATGAAATCCCCAGACATGGACAAAAATAAGTAATGGGGACGAATGCGATATTAACAAGAAAAAGAGAAGTTTTCATCCCTAACCCTCTCTTCCCTTTTAAATTTGAGAGAACTCCATAATGGAATAGGTAGATTAGCATAACTGAATGTCAAAGAGATGAATTTCATAAGAACAAATTTTGCTGTTAATGGAGTCTTGTTATCCAGTAGAAAATGTTTGAATTAACCTTCGTAGCCAGAAAAAGAAGAGTCCTTCCTGTCAAACATTGGCAAGATTCTGTTAACAAAGTGGTTTTGTCTTCATTAATAGGCCAACACAGAATGCAAGACAAATTGCAATAAGATCAAACAGTAAAGTGGTATTTCCATATTTGCTTACAGCATAATAATTTTTTCTTTTTCATGATAATCGATTTCTCGCTATCTAATTCTAGCTTCTCAATCCAGATCCCGTGTGATTCAAAAATGTATAGAAGTAAATATCGATAATATCTCCATTATTAAATTCTAGCTTTCTTCCTAGATATCGCCTAGTAATTGCATTTATTGCATAAAGACAAATTGATTTTGCCCAATGCTTAGGTCATTCATCTCCTGGAAAACTGACAGACACCTTGCACAAAAGCTCTTACAAAAAGCTTAAGCTGTTTGGTAAATTTCAAAATCATTCTGGGATCCAGGTATTGACCAAAACAAGGGGCTGTAAAAGTCAGAGCTGGATTCATCGTCGGCATTCTATAGCTCAGATTAGCTCATTGAATATTTGACATCAAGATGATTTGGTAAGTATGTTGTATGGAAAAATTTTCATGAAGCAGAAGTGTTAGTCAACATACAAATACAAATGTAACATGTTGACCATGAGTTAAAGTTGTACTCAGTGGACCCATCTGATAAAGCATATTTCTTCCCAATAATAGATTGTTTCTTTCCAATTAAAGCAACCATTTGCCTGAAACATTGAAGTATAACTTTGATAGATTTGGTTTCTTTTTCGACTTAAAAGTTTTAAAGTACCCTAGGCACATAAAATGATCAAATTAGAGCTTGGGTAGCAAACAAAACCAATTCAACTAAAATATAGATTTATAGAAGCTCAAAAAACCCAACTGAACGACTAGGCTCTATTTCTTCACAGAGCAACGAGAACCCTTATAACAAAATTCCTTCTTACCCTTCTAAAAGTAAGTTGAAAAACAATGCTGCAACCATTGATCAGTTAACGCCAGTTCTGTGGTTCCTCCAGTGAGCAATCATCATGATTAGCCAAACTGCAGTGCAAAATTTGAACTTTCCTAATGCAAGTATTGAAACTGTCACATGAGTCAATTCCAATTTCTGAACAAAACCGACCAAAAGTTTATACTCTTCTACAACTAGTTCAATCAAAAATACTAAACATGGATGTAATAAAATTCTAAATATGGAAATCAGAATCTTCCCAATAAGGCATTGTATTCATATCATTTACATTATGAGAAAATCTTAAAACTTAAAAGTTAAAGAAGCCCCCTTTTTTTTTACCTTAACGAGTGCCAAACTTGCTTCTCTCTTTTCTTTAGCTTTGCCTTGTTCCGTTGCTTAACTTCCAAATCTCTTGTGACATTATGTGACTTAAACAAGAACAAGCCAACCATCTTCTTAAAAGGAAGAATTTTGACACCTAAAACCCTTAAACCCTCGCAACCAGTCTCCAAACGCAAAACCCAGAAAATAGATTTAAAAAAAACAGGAAGCACACAACATTTCTTAATCTCAACCTCGTCAAAGTTTCCAACTTTAAACAAAAAGAGTATACCGCCATTGATGATGACGTGGCAAAATATACAAGTTTCCAACTTTAAACAAAAAGAGTCAACCACCATTGATGATGACGTGGCAAAATATAAGCGGAGATCAAATCTCCAGGTCAAAAGATCATAAAGTAATCTGGACCGTTCATATACGGTCAAATATCTGACCCATCTAAAACCCACTAAAATCATCTAATCAACTTTCCCGCCATGTTAATTCTAATCCCTAAAACCCTATCCTCTTCTCCATTTCTTCTCCAAAACCCTCTAAATGTTCGCAACTTCGAAGTTCGAAATCCTAAAGTTAATAAATTTAACTGCAAATTCGAGCTTCAAACCGAAAGGGGTATCGTGTTCGAGACTGGAGGGACCTTCTTTCAACATGAAAGTGCCAAAGGTCGAGACTTGGGGGTATTGGCTGCAAGTCTCTACAAGCAATCCAAAGGAAACTTACGTGTCTTGGATGCAATGTGTGGCTGTGGAATTCGGTCTTGCCGGTACCTAATAGAAGCCAAAGCAGATTTCGTATTGGCAAATGATGCTAATGATGAATACCGAGGGATTATTTTGGGGAATCTGAAGAAAGTGGAAAGAGGTTTTGGAGATGACAGGAGATGGGCTGTTTCGCATTTTGATGCGAATAGAGTCTTGACTGAATGTTATTTGCAGAGGGATTTTTTTGACTTGATTGATATTGATTCATTTGGGAGTGATTCTTTGTTTTTGAGGTCTGCAATGAGTGCTTTGAAATTGGATGGATTGCTTTATCTTACTTCTACTGATGGGTATTCTTCAGGTGGTCACCGGCCTCATTGGTCAGTGTTGAAACATTCCTTTTGAAGTTTTAATGTGGTTTTTATAAAATGAATATCTGCTGTTTGTTAAAATGTCTAGATAATTGTTATGCTTTTTATCTCATTACTGGCTTACAATATCTTATTGCTAGATTTATTACCATATTTCTAGTGGAGATGATTTGGTGAATAGTTCAAATTTTTTGGTTTAGAATTCAATGTGCTTTGTAATTTGTTTACTGTCCTAAGTTTATGGTAAAATTTTGTATTCATGTGTTTAGTTCTTTAGCTGCATATGGAGCATATATACGCCCCATGCCTAGTTGCAATGAGATTGGATTGCGAATGCTTATAGGAGGGGCTGTGCGGGAGGCATCTCTACTAGGATATCACGTTACTCCACTCTTTTCATACTACTCCTATCATGGACCAGTTTTTCGGGTCATGCTCCAAGTAAATAAAGGGAAGGATCACGAGAACAGGTGCTTTTTCTTAATGTTTAAATTGTGGCTGCTGTGTTATAGTTTTATGAGTTTCGTTATTTACAGTGGCATTACTATTCATGATAGGCATTATGGTTTCATAAGCTACTGCAACCAATGTGGAAATACTCAATCATTTTCTTGGGAAGAACTTGGTCAGAGTAGTTGCTCTTGCAATAGCAGTAACGTATATATCTTACTCTACAAACAATATTCTCTCTGATGACACTATTGATATTAAATTTTTTTTTTTTCCTGTTACCACCTCCGTTTTTGCTCACTCTTGGTGTTGTGCATGACAGCACAAGCATAGTTCTCATTGTTGCTTCTTAATACTATTAAAGTATATGCTAACATCGTATTCCTCTGTTTTTTTCAGGATTCTAGTCCGGTTACTGTTTCAGGACCCTTGTGGACGGGACCTCTTCATAATGCTACCTTCATCACCGAAATGTTAAATTTGGCTGAGCAATGGGGATGGATAGGCAATGATGTGGGAGCTGATCTTGATAAGCTTCTGAAACGGATGTTGGATGAAAGTGACCCCAGATTACCTTTTGGATACATCAAAATGGATGAGGTCCTAGTGCAAGTCCATTCTCCATTCATTTTGTCAGCTTTTGTTAATATGCTTAGGGGTGTAAATGAGCCAAGCTGAGCTCGAATCTGCCAGGTTCGAAGCTCGGCTCGATAGTATTTAGCTCGGTTCAAACTCGGCTCGAAAATCAACGAATCTAAAGATTTAAGCTCGGGTTTAGCTCGATGAAAGTTCGACTTGAAAAATTTTAAGTTCGAATTCGGCTTGAGGCTCGAGTAACCTAAAATAACATTTTATATATGTATGTGCAAAAGCTCAATAACGCTCGATGAGTTTTTGAACTGAAGTTCGAGCTCGGCTCGATTGCTAAACGAGCAGGCTCGAGCTCGAGCTCGATTCGAGCTGAACTTTTACGAACTCTTTTCGAGCCGAGCTCGAATAGCTTACGAGTCGGCTCGGCTCATTTACACCTCTAAATATGCTATACTAGGGAAATTTAAAATGCAAACTTTGTTAGTTATCCTTTTAACCGTTTTCAGATGGCGAGCCGTGGAAAAATTAATTCACCTTCATTAAAGACTATGATGAGCACCCTTGTCAAGGTATGCAGTTCCCTTGTAACATTTTACCATTATCTGTATGATAGTTTTTGCTTGTTTTAGAGAATTGAAATCTGACTTAGCATTCTTTTTCTCATAGTAAAACTTGCATATAAAGATACATGTTTCCTATTAAAAGATTCTGTGAGATTAGAGCTTATTGAATTCGTTTTTTTCAGAAGGGATACGCTGCTACTCGGTCGCACATTGCCTCTAATGCAATCAAAACAGATTGTCCCATGTCAATGTGCATTAGAATTGCCAAGGAACTACAGGGTGCTCAAAATTTTGAAGCAAAGTGATTTTAGAGCACATTTTGGTTATGAGATTGCATGTTCATTAGTAAAAAGATGTTTGGTTGGCCTAAGTTTGAAATTGGTATCGAAGGTAACGTAATGTATTAGTTTACATGTAAAGTATTGGTTTTCAGATAGGATTATTTTATATGTAGCTTAATCACATGCAAATGGTAAAAGTGCTGTAGAGGGAGAGACCCAATCTTATCATGTATTCTGCATAATTTTGACCCTATACTTTTAGAATGAAAAATTCAGAATAATTTTCGCGAACAGATTGAGATTCCTGCAATCCCATGTATATCAAAAGAAAATAAAAATATACGTAAAAAGAAAAAAAAAAGGTCACGGTGCCAATTAAACCGTCATTGTTTATGTTTTATAAGTGAATGTTCAACTTATGATAATAAAACCGTTCATCAACACAATTTTATTTCAATCATAAAGTGATGAACCCTTGGTATATTTACCAAATCAATTGGTAAACCTTCAACGAGCAGATTAGAAATATTGCATTTGCTAATGAATTGACGCATTAACAAACTAATTTTCATATATAATCACAGGGAACTTGCCTAATTAGGCTTTGGAATTATGATCATTTCAAGCCCCTTGAATAAAATCTAGTGCCCAAATTGTTGTTATTAGAAGATCCATATAACAGGACATCAAGAGCAATATGTTCCATGATAGGACTGACAAAGAAGAAATGAACAAAAGCACACACTAGTGCAGACAACCTGTGAACAGCTCGGTGGAGAGAAGGGGCCCTTAATATTTTATAATACATTAACACATCATTTTATTTCAATCATAAGAGTGGTGAGCGCTCTAAGCTGAAGGGCATTCATTTGCATACACTTCACTTGCATACTTCCAATTTATTACCTTCCATATGTTCTTTAGATAATCAGGTCTGACATTCTTGTACTGCATCATGGAAAAAGTATTGAAAGAGTCAAAAACAAATGAAAGAAGATGCAAATTTATAATTTCAGTGAGATAAGCAATAATTAGCGACTTCAGGTGTTTTTCTATTTTATGCATACCACACCTATCTATAAGCAGACCCAAGAAAGAGGAAAGGAAAAAAAAGTGCACTTAACTAGAAGTACTAGTTTGCAAATAGATTTTCAAAATTAGGCATGCTGGCAAGAAGGTGAGACCAGATGATAACCTACCTTTCACGTCTTGTCAAGTATATTTAAAATCATGAACTAAGAAGTGGCTAGAAGTACCAAGTAACCTCAACATGCTGATCTATGTACCAGTTAAAAAGCTATCATTGCTTGGCAATAACATAGACCAAGGCAGATAGAGGTTTTCACCAGTCATAGTACACAGATGACAACATTACTTCTTGACATTGTTTTCCTCAAACACTGTCAGCTCAAAAAGGAGGGATTTTAAATGTCTTCGATGCAATGATGCTTGCTACCCTACAAGTCAAGTTCTTTAACAGACACTTGTAAGATATTCTAGAGCAAACAATGCAACTACTAATACCCGAAGGTGCCAATCAGATGATAAAAAATCATGACAAAGTAATGCGCCAGAACACCATCTCAGTCGCATCTTCCTCAAACAGACAGAGAAATGAAGCTAAGCATTGCAAAGAAACTATATCGAACAATTTAAAGGCAAAAAGTTCACCTGTAAGTAGTATGCATGCTCCCAAACATCAATGCCAAGCAAAGGAACTAAAGTTGGTCCTTTAGTTACCAATGGGTCCTGTAGTAACAGTCAAAAAAACATTAAGTAACATTACTGCAAAATTGTAATTTTCAACAGGCTAAAAAGATTTTACCATCATGTAGAAAGTGACAAAATGTGTAGAGTTGATTTAAATATCTTACACGTTTCAGACCCTTAAAATTTCGATAATTGATGACTCAAGATATCAAAAGCAGTCCAACAAAAGATTCATGCTCATATGTAGCATGATAATGACACGTCTTAAAAAAGAACCGCACAAGCAATTCATAAAGCTTTCACCAAAATCCCATAGACATCAATACATAATTGAGAGATCTCACGTACAAGTAATACACTCTGTTCTACATAGGAATCTAATTAGTTGTCAGTTTATTATCAATGTTTTTAAACACATCAGGAATGAGCGGTTCATGAAAGCCCAAAAACATAATGAATAGACTTCTCAATAATAATTGCCAAGTTACCTGGTTTGCAGTTGTCTCAACTACAAGTTTCTTTGCTTCTTTGTCCAAACCAAGCCACTGTCAAGATCGAAAGATGTGAAAAAGAAAAGGCAAATGAGTTGACTGATAAAACCAATCTACACCAAATGTACAACAGAAATTGAAAACCATTGTTTGAAATACAAGAAAGCGAATAACTTACCACCCATCCAGATCCTTGGACAGCAGCACCTTCTGTGCTGATTTTCTGGATCAACTTTTCCAAAGAACCAAAATCTTCATCAATCGCCCAACCAAGGGAACCATGCGGAGGTTCACCACCTCCTTCCTGTTATAGTTGAAGGGTTAGGCAAGAAATCAAAAGAGAGAACTTATTAGGCAGACCCCAAAGGGAACTAAATGTCAGAAGAATAAACTCACACGAACAGGGGCGAGATTCTTCCAGAAAATGGAGTGGTTGATATGACCTGCAGGATAAATATTTCCTGATAAACTGAAAAAGTGGATATCTTGAAGCAACATTTAAAGAGTGTCAACAAACAAAACTTATGAAATCTCACGCTTATTATTTCAATATTTGACCACCACAATGAGGTTTACCAAAAGAGACACGGCAGCCCAAAAATTAAAAGGACAAAACACCAACAAAAAGTGAAACTATTTTACCCACAAAATTGCATGCAAGAATACCTTCATACAAATTAATAGTTGCATTTGCACTATTTTTGAAATGTAAAGAAGAAGACAACGCATTGACTATCGATGAAACTGTTTTGGCCCAACTTTCTTTCTCAATTAATCATGTAATTAGGTTATTCTTTTTTTGTTCTAGTCAATTAATCATCAAAAAACTTCAACTTTATCGAATAGACACAATCATATCCACTACTACTATCAATCAAATCAAGTCCAATAATAATCAAGAGAATTCAATACATCAAGTCAAGTAAATCCTACTCTACTCATGTTTTACAATAAAATCCAATAATAATCCCAAAAAAAAAAAAATCACTTCAAATAACCACTCAAATTATAATTTAATCAAAAAGAAAAAAGCAATCGATAATCTAACCTCCACCATTGAACTTGATGGCGCTCTGCAACTTGACAACAGAAGCAGAGTCCCCCTTATTCATAGCTTCATTGAGCAGCTCAAGAGACTTATTATAGTTAGTAATATAAGTCTGGTGGTGCTTTTGGTGATGAAGCTGCATTATCTCGGCACTAATCACGGGCTCAAGAGCTGAATAGTCGTAGGCAAGATCGGGGAGAGAGAAGGTTTTCAATCCTCGAAGTTGACTTAATCCTAAGCCTAGGAAAAGATTAGAATCCGCCTTGACAGCGGCGCCTAGGGCGGTTCTGGTGGCCAGAGAACGGAGAGCCATTGATTCGTCGACAGGAGTCGAATAGTGTAGCGAGTGAAAGAGCAGAAGAAGAAAATGAGGATTGTGGGTTTCCGATTTGGAGATTATGTAACCGAAAAAATGACAAAACCAATGGGCCGATTTCAAGTATCCAAGAACATAAAACCGTGGCTTATTGACGCCTGTCACATTACAAGAGCCACGTCAAACAGCACCGCCTGGCGGCTGCTATCTTCTTTTCCTTTCTTTTTTTTTTTATTTTTTGAATTTTAATTTTATTTTCTTATTTGACTTCACTAAATTAAATATAATTATTTTTTTTGAAAAAATTAAATATAATTATTCATAAATGTAAATTAAAAAATACATGTTAAATTATGATCTTGATTGTTTTTTTTATCTTTTTTTATCATTTTTTTATGAAAAATTATTATTAAATAAATAAAGGTATAACCAACAAGATGTTGAGGTAGTTAGTGATCTAAATCCACAAAACACAAGTTTGATCTCATCTTCGAGACAATATAAAAGGTCAAGAAAAATTATATTATATTTTGTCGTTTAAATTAATTAAAAAACTAGTTGCTACTGTGAAGATTTATATCTATAATTCTTTCTTTCTTGTTAAAAGATCAGCAAATTGTATTAATCATGATAATAAATTAGGTCTAATCCATATAATTATTTATAGGACGTCATATTATTATTAATGAATTATATTTTTTAAAATAAAAAAGAGGTTAAAGGTGTTTGGTGCACCAAAGTTAGATTTGTGCCATAAGCCTATTCGATTATACATCGAACCGAATCGAATTATTTATATACCCGCATAAAGTTAGTTTCATAATAAAAATTTCAGAACGAATGTATCAAGTTAAATAATCAAATAAAAAACCATTCTAGATAAGTTTGGTTCGAATTTTTATTAATGCAGGAATCCTAAAAGTTCCATTTTATTTTCAGCATCTACGTGAGCTGCTAAATAGTTCCAAGCTAGCAAAATAAGGTGGAAATTACACCACTTTAAGTACATAATTAGTGCTAATTAATCTCTAAAGACTTTCATTAGCCAACCATCTTTCTGCCATTTCAAAACACTCTTCAGCTTTGTATTCAGTAGCAAAATGACCAGCTCCCTGCAAAGAAGAAGAAGAAGTTCTTATAATAAAACTATCTGTTCATTTTCCAATTCCAATAATAACCATTTTAATTGTCAATTAAATGTTACCTTCACAGTTGCAAATGTCAAATTGAAATCACCATTAGTGAAGAACCTTACATATCTGCATTAACAAGTTATGTAGAAAGAAAAGTGAGTTTCCCATTTACAACCTTTTTTTTTATTATTATTTAAAAATTACACCTACCCTGCAGTTTCATTGTTAACAGACCAAGCTCTCCATGATTCCTCGAGAGTCAAATTGAGTTTCCATATCCATTTTTGTGTTGCAGAATACGCAATTTCCATGTCATGGTCACCACTGTAAAAAAGCCAGAGATGAAACAAAAACAAGCAAAGCAATTTCCTTTATTTTTTTCTGTCGTTTTTGTTTCGGCTCTGTGAAGGATGGCTGGATGAGATGAAGTAAAGTTTTGAACTTTTGATCATCTATACAACTAGCGCTTCTTCAACTTGCTTTCTAAATATGGAAAATCCAGACAAATTATGTTTCTATACTGAAAATGTTGTAGCAATTAATGTAAGAGGAAGAATTACCTATATATCAAACCTTTTAGGTTGGTGTTGGTTAAGTTATTGTAATAGCTGACAACACTTGAGGCTTTCTCAGTATAAGCAGGGCCAACTATAATCGAGTCATTGCAGCTTTGCCAGAAGTGAGGCGTGCCCGGATCCTAATTAACATTAAAAAGAAATGAGTTTGCTAAGTTACGTCTATTAACCTTCACTACCTTGCATTATTTTAATTGCATATATCGTATTTTTATGCGTACCTCCTGATGAACATGAAGAACTTCTTGGACAGTCTCATCGTTTGCCCAGATTGAAAGGATCTGGAGATCATATTTCTGAATACAAGAGAACCAACCTTTAGTTTTATGTAGGAAACTTGCATTTGCACGTATGGATACAAACATATGACTCTAGGCAAGTCTAATCCTTAAAAATCATATTTTGTTATTTTATTGCATACTAAGTAAAAAAGAGAGAGAGAGAAATTTACACGACACCAAAAAGTAGGAGGATCAGATAAAGGATGAGTGGGGTTTTGTTCGAGATATCTTCGAGCAGATTGTTCGCCAATTTGTGGCAGCTTGAGATAATTTGGTACACTTTTACAAGCTGGCTCTATAACTTGTACAGGATTAATGTTCCTGGTTAGCTGCAGATTTAAAAATGGTCATTTCTTAATTTCCAATTTCATGAGTGCATGTATATAGATCTTATAGATATGTGACATTAATCTAACCTCTGACATAGCATCCACAAGTGTCTTACAAACATCATTTGGTGGGTTTGTGAAATTTCCACTGCAAGACTCATCAGCAGCCTTAAAAAATGTAATATAATTAAGATCAACACGAGAAATGATTAGTTTTATTATAGATAAACGACAGGATATATATCGATAATGTGTTTAAAATCACCTCGTAGAGTTCATCCGGTACAAATCCTATTCGGTTAGCAAAAGTGTGTCTTCCATTGAAATCAATGCTAAAATCTGCTCCAGGATTTCCAAGCATATAACCCTACTCATTGCAAGAAAGACAGAAGTAAGAGCCACTATCCCAAAGAGATTTCAGGTTCATATCTCAAAAAATCATGAAAAGAAAAGACCATATTTTAACTATTGTACTAATCTCACTCCTTCTCGAAATTCGGACCAAAACAACAACTTGGATTAACAATTAATTGGCTTGAGTATACCTTAATATTCAAGAAAGAGATATTTCCAGCTTCATTGCCTGCATCCATATATTTAAAAGAAAACAAAAACAATAAATAAAAAAAATATTTGGAAAAATATAAATTTAGATTAATTCTTAATTCACATTCATCAGTGATAAATCTTACCATCTAGAACTGTTTGTGTAACCACTGGAATCAAATTGCCAGAATATCCATCACCACCAAAGTAAAATGAGTTTTCAGAAAATTGAGGATGTTCCAGCAACCACTGCAACGATAATCAAAATTAAACTCACTCGCTAATTAACATTATATATTCAGATAACAATTAATTAACTCTTTCTTCGAAATATATATTTCCACATACCTGCTGTAGAAATTCATAGATTTGCTTAACAAATATGGAATCGCCACTTTCATAAATTTCTGCTGTTGTTCCATAGGAATATCCAGTTCCAATCGGTCCATCAAAATATATTATGCTAAGGCCCTGAATTTCCAATGAAAAAAAAATTCATCAAACCACAATTTTTCATATAGAATGTGCATATGTATAACCAATTATTTAACCTTTGTCCATGCATAGCCATTTAACAGAAGCTTTGGCAAGCTTCCATCCCAACTGTAGTTATCAGTATCAAGCTTCACAGGACCTACAATAATGTTCAGAAACATAATAAATCTAAGTTCGGTGAACTGTAATGAAATGTAATTTAACGTAATTGAATCCATTTTTAGTGTTAAAATAGTGATACCATGTGAAAGGAAAAATGCCCTGAGACTAGAGCAACCAGGGCCACCAGTGATCCAAAAGAGAATAGGGTCTTCTGCAGAATTCCTTTGTGACTCAGCAAATAAGTAGAAGTATTGTGCAGTGTCATTTTCTACACCAACATATCTATACAAACATATTAAAAAGTTACTAAGTTTATATTTACTAACAGAAAATATTAATAGTTCAAGAGAAAAATAGCAAATTGATAATTACCCGGATTCAAGATTGAATGGAAGTTCACCATCATAACCTGGTAAACTGGTAATGTTATACTTTACTCCTAAGACAATCTTTGCCAATGAAAATAACACAACAAGAAAAGGCAAACCCATAATCAAGAAGATTTATGATTAAATGTTCTGACTAATGCTTAATGAGTCTTTGCTTGGTGCCAATATATATAGGCTCAGTTGGTAGAAGATGGTTTAAAGAAACGATGCATTGCATCTTAATTAGGCACCATATGAAAAAGGTTTATAATTATTATATGCCTGCGTTTTGAATAATGAGGTTTGAATAATGTGTTTTGAATAAGGTTTATAATTATTATATGCCTGCGTTTTGAATAATGAGGTTTGAATAATGTGTTTTGAATAAGGTTTATAATTATTATATGCCTGCGTTTTGAATAATGAGGTTTGAATAATGTGTTTTGAATAAGGTTTATAATTATTATATGCCTGCGTTTGAATAATGAGGTTTGAATAATGTGTTTTGAATAAGGTTTATAATTATTATATGCCTGCGTTTTGAATAATGAGGTTTGAATAATGTGTTTTGAATAAGGTTTATAATTATTATATGCCTGCGTTTTGAATAATGTGTTTGTCGTTTTGTGGAATGTGAGTTTTTCTTGTCCCAATTAGGTGATAACATCCAAAGTATCTAATATTTTTTGAATTAAGTCCTCCAATTTTCACACGTTTTGAATATTTATGCTCTTTTTAAGAAAGAAATAGTATTGATTATTGGCTTCGAGGGAGTTTTGTGATAAACTTGAGTATTTTGAGATCAGGTTGTAGTTGCAGACTTGGAGTTGTAGTTGGATTTTCTTACCAAGTTGTAGCTGTACGCATGGGAATGATCAGTTCAATTACTCATTACCCACTAAGAACAAAATGAGACCACGTGAATGTACTTTTTTTGTTCGTTATAATCAGAGGTGGAATCCCCTCGAGCCATAGAATTTAAAGGTTTTTGCCCCTTCTAGCAGAATGCGTTTTCCGGAAATCGAACTTGTGTTCTTACGGGTAAGATATTAAGATCGCTTACCACCGCAACAACACATTTATCACAAGTCTGTGTTTGAGTAGATCACAGGAAGTAATCAAGGAAATATTAACCTGCACATCAATCAATACAAGACTGTGTTAATTATTCTGGAAGCAAAGACAAGATCAAGAAAACTAGAAATGTGTCTAATTTTAGTAATGGCAGTAGATACTAAGATAATGAATGGAGATCATAGCTCAATCTAGAAAGAGAAAGAGCTAGAGATAAAAAAGGAAATACATATAATTACTAAGGTTTTTTTTTTTTTTTTTTTACACCTCAAATTAGCTAAGACTGATGTTATATGTCATATCTGGAATCATGCACATAATCCGGACAACGATCAAGAACAAAAATTAGCTTAGAATATGTGGTCGTATTAATTTTAGTTAAATGGCTGCGAGTAAGCCATACTCAGGAGCAGGGATAAATGAATGGAGATCATAGCTCGAATCAATTAGAACAAAGGACCTCAGAAAGAGCTTAGATTGGATAAACAAACAAAATGGCGTGGAAATACATATAATTGACTAAGGTTTTTTTTTTTTTTTTGTTTTATTATACGATACAAATTTCTGGACCGACCTTTTTTTTTTTTTTTTGTTTGTATTATACGATACAAATTTCTGGACCGACCCGCTAGAACAATCTTAGCAAGAAAAACAAATTAACAGACTCTCCTGTTATTCAGGGACTACTTTTAAGGACAGGAAGAGAGAAGAAAGGGATTAGTTATAAGTAAAGAGACAATAAGGGGCTACCACTATTAGACAACTTCTTTCATTTTCTTATTATTTTTCAAGATATAAACCTTTATTTTCTGGGTTTGTTGCCAGTTCTGCATTCTTTCTGCCAGGAATATTTTCGGGAAAAAACCTGGGTCCGAAAATATGGTTAGAAAGAATGCAGAATTGGCAAGGATAGATCCAGACAAACTAGACAGTGTTTTAGTGGCAATAGACAAGGATAAAGGAAGCCAATATGCCCTTAAATGGACTGTTGATCATATTCTCTCCAGGGGTCAATCTGTCACACTTCTACATGTTAGACAAAAGTCACCATCCCCATGTATGATTCTTTTTTGATTTATGAAAATCTTGTCTCTGTAATAATTTTGTGAATTTGACAAGAAAATTTTGTATCTATATGTTTATACATGTTCATTTCCCACTTTCTTTCACAATAAAAGAGAAGGATGACATTTACAGCTTTTAAAATAACATTATTCTCATTACTATCATTTTCCTGGAAAATTGATAACTCCTCTTTTATTCCCTGAAGGAATTGTAAAAATGTATAACACCAGAATCTCATCACGTGAAGGAGGTAGTAATTTGTTATCCAAAAGAACTTAAAACTTTCCATTTTATTTTTGGAGCTGCAGTGGGAGATGTTAATGAAGCTGTTGCAAGAACTCATAGCAAACAGCTTGAATCTGAAGCCAGAGAATTGTTCCTTCCATTCCGCTGCTTCTGCACGAGGAAAGATGTGAGTTATCTTCTGCTTCTCTGTTCATTCGCGTTCTTCTCTCATCAGCAAAATTGTTATTTGCAAATACTGTAATCGACCTGTTAATCTCGTTATTGATCTTTCATGCAGATAAAATGTCAGGAAGTCATAGTTGATGATACAGATATAACCAAAGCAATAGTAGAATATGCTACTTCACATGTAATAGAAACTCTAATACTTGGTGCACCAACAAGAGGCCTCCTTGCCAGGTATATACCATTTACGAGGTCCACCATTTTAGCTTATATATGACAATCAGATGATATATCATGGCAACTGTATAATCTTCCTCTCTTTAAGAGATGGGTTTTGATGTGATTACCTTGTGCGATCTGCACAGAAGATTCAAGAGCACAGATGTTCCAAGCAATGTGTCAAAAGCTGCACCAGACTTCTGCACTGTATATGTGATCAGTAAAGGAAAGGTTTCTGCTGTACGGTCAGCTAGTGCTCCAGCACCACCAAAATCTACTCCTCAAATTCAGAAAGTTCATTCTCTAGTTGATTTACCTCACAGAACGAGCCAAATTCCTAGAGGTTTCCTTATATAAGTAGCATCATGCCATTTTTAACCATAACTGGGTTTTCTCATTGCTCATAAGCATTTTATCTATCTATCTCTTTTACAGAACCAGAGAGAGCAGTCACACTGCATAGCCTTTGTGAAGATGCAGAAATTATCAGGTAAATTTAATAGATTAACTATTCTGAGGTAAAAGGGTATATAATGATGATCTTCAATTTATCAACATTTAGTAAATAATTGAGGCTAATTGCAGAATTAACTTCTAAATTAATAAATGCGTCTTCTTGTTTCTTCCATCAATGACACAGCATATACTTGCCTACAAAATTGGAACAGGTCTCCATTTAATAGAACTAGAGGTTCAATTGGCAAACCATACGATCCTTACCCATCAGAAATGGATATATCATCTATAAGCAGTGGGGGGCCATCCTTGGATCGTATGCATCCAGCTTTCTACGAAAACTCAGAACCTGAAATAAGCCCTAGGAAAAGTGGCATAGACTACGATTTTAGAAGCTTTGGGTCAAATTATTCAGCAGGAACATCAACAGATATTGGTTCACAATATAATTATTCCGGATGCAGCTCACAGGACAGTGGGCAACCATCTTGGTATTCACAGAACATAGTAAGGACATAACTCAGAAAAGAGCATCAGCTACATCTGAATGCATAACATGAGATTTATTTAATAAGATAAATAGAAGGTAGAAACTAATGGATTTTTCATTCACAATTTATAGGAAGGTGTGGAATCCGAGATGAGGAGACTCAGACTGGAGCTGAAGCAAACGATGGACATGTATAATACAGCATACAAGGAGGCAGTCTCAGCAAAACAGAAGGTACTTATGGTTAAAATCTAGCTTTTCATACTTTATTTATTTACACTAATACAAATGAAATTTGTCGTTGAGCAATAATTACTAATAACATTATGACAAAATCTCCTCAGACTACGGATTATCAACGCTGGAAAATTGAAGAAGAACATAGATATGAGGAGGCACGAATGGCAGAGGAAGCTGCATTGGCACTAGCAGAGAAGGAGAAAGCAAAGAGCAAGATAGATGCCGAAGCAGCTCAAGCGGCTTGGAAACTGGCTGACCTGGAAGAACAAAGAAGAATAAGTGCAGAAATGAAAGCTCTCAAAGACATTGGGGAGAAGCAGTCACGGGAATCTTGGGTGCCAACTGATCTTAGGTACCGAAGGTACACTGTTGAGGAGATTGAAACAGCAACGAAAGACTTCTCAGACTCTCTCAAGATTGGAGAAGGAGGTTACGGCCCAGTTTACAAGTGTTACCTGGATCATACAGAAGTTGCCGTTAAAGTTCTAAGTTGTGACGCAGATCAAGGAAAGTCACAGTTTCAGCAAGAGGTTTGAAACTTCGCTAATCAAGATTAGACTTTCTTCAAAATGATAGATGTTTTAATCTCAATTATAATATTAGGCGACTTCATTGCAGGTTGAAGTGTTATCCCGCATACGGCATCCAAACATGGTTCTCCTCCTTGGAGCTTGCCCAGAGTATGGTTGCCTGGTCTATGAATATATGGCAAATGGCAGTTTAGATGATCGTATTTTCAGGAAAGGACACACCCCATCTCTTCCTTGGCAAATGAGATTCAGAATTGCGGCAGAGATTGCCACTGGGCTTCTTTTCCTGCACCAAACCAAGCCAGAACCTCTAGTGCACCGTGACCTAAAACCTGGAAATATTTTACTCGACCGTCATTTTGTCAGCAAGATTAGTGATGTTGGCTTGGCAAGACTTGTCCCTCCATCCATAGCTAATTCTGTTACGCAATATCGCATGACTTCAACAGCAGGAACATTTTGTTACATTGATCCAGAATATCAACAAACCGGAATGCTCGGGACAAAATCTGATATTTACTCACTTGGGATCATGCTTCTGCAAATAATAACAGCCAAGCCACCAATGGGTTTAGCTCATCAAGTTGAAAGTGCCATTGAGGATGGAACTTTTCTTCAGGTGCTTGACCCAACTGTTCCTGACTGGCCTCTAGAGGAGACCTTGAGTTTTGCCGAGCTAGCTCTTCAATGTGCAGAACTAAGAAAAAAGGACAGACCGGATCTCGGGAAGGTCATATTACCTGAGCTTAACAGATTGAGAGAACTTGCAGATGCAAGTATGCCCTACTTCATGTTTGGAGGTATATCTAGCACAACAAGTACAATAAATCACAGGCATATTTCCTCACTTCAAGTGAGTTAGTCATCCTGCAGATTTTTTGAATTGAATAAGCATATTCATTAAAGAACCTCATTTTTTCTAAGAACGAATATTTACTAATTGCATAGCGTTCTACAGCTACCATGACCTTTGCAAATTTTGTAATTCACTTATTGACTGACTGACTTATTGGCTGTCAGGAGACGATGAGTGATGTACCACATTCTGCATCTGATTTCTCAAGCTTTTCAAGTTCATCATCTTATGGCCGTAGAAGACAATAGTTACATCTGGATGATACTTAAAGTTCACAGTGGTTGTGCCTGGATCACCAAACTTGAGGAAACAGGTCCAACCTAATAGTCAGGGAAAGAAACCTAATGTGGTCCAACAGAAAGAAGTGAAATAACTATGTAATTTTGCTTTACTTGTAATTATTTTTTGTTTCATCTCCAAGATACTCCTGTGAATACAGTTTGAGGTTGTTTCATCAAGTTTGATCTCAACAGGGTCAGGTTTGGGTGAGGGAGTATGTGGAAAGGGGAACACTACCCTGATTCTGTAATTCAGTAGGGTATCAGAACAACCATTTTGCTTCTTTACTTAACAAAGAATACATTGTTTTTGCGAAAGAATACATATTTTATATAAAGGGTACTGTTAAAACATATTCGGAAAGTATCATTGATTGGTTTCTGTGCTATAGATGTATAGAGACCATTGCTTCACCATGTAATGTTTTGTAATTGTAATGCATATTTTTGTTTTTCATTGATCATGAGTATAATATGGCAGGGTACAAAATAATTAAAGCACTTTGTGTTCAACGCATCCAGAACCTTGAATTCCTAGTCAGTAATCTTAAATTTTGGATTTTTTTAAGAAAATAAAATAGCTATGGAAAATACTAAAGAAAAGAACTTTCCCTTGTTTGGGAAATGAGGAAAATGATGAAGAAAGTAAAAGTTTTCTTATTTTCCACCTGAACTTACATACTTGGATCCTCTCCAATCTTAAGAGAAAATCAACTAAAAAACAAAGTGGTACCAGGAGTCGCATCTGAAGCTGAGCCTTGGAGTGATAGAGAGAGAGAGAGAGAGAAAGAACACTTAGAGGACAAAAAGAGAACGTCGGAAGCAAAGATTAAGAACGATGAATTGGATAAACAGCATAAATAGAGGAAATTGAAGACACAGATTTCAGATTTTTAAAAATATAATGAAACTTTAGCATGGGTTAAGAGAGTGGACTTTGATCACAGAGAACCATCCACACTTAAGCCTGATGGATATCATGACCAATTTGGGTAATCAAATCCTTAAAAAACTTCTTCATGGTATTACCTCTATGCCAAGTAATAGAGAACTAATGAAAATATAGACTTTTTTTAAAAAAAAAAAAAAAAAAAAAAAAAGATTGACCACTGGGCTTTACTGTAACTGATTCTCGACATAGCCTCAACCAAAAGCCAAGAGGCACAAGAAAAACCTCCATAAGGCACCGTTGAACACTACAAAAAACACGTGTATTTCGCAAAAAAAGTATTTTTACTCTGACCACTGTCTCACGTATTGTATTTTGGTCAAGGCACAAAGTTAGATTAAATTGAGATTGTTGGGACGAGAACCACTTTCTCTGGCGCACTAAAAGGCTGTGGTTACCCTCATCCATAGCAATCTGTTTGTATTCTGCGCCCAAAAAACATAAGTGGACAGCTGTCAAGAAATAGACTTCAACCAAAGCAATACAAGGGGAAATCATAATTTACGTTGCTTGCTTCTACAAAATGATTCCAGAAAGCTATATTCTAACACAACACTGTGAACAAGTGTAACTTGTCTTTCGAGTGCACCCAAAATGATCTGAATATTGCTTCACTCATTCGGACTCTCTCTCATGCTTTAACTGCAAATAAAAAATCAGCGCCAAGCCCACTACTCCACTATGGGAGCACCTTTTAGCCTCATCTTTCTAAGTTGCCCAAACTGGCGCAATTGAGGATGAACTTGTTCCTTTCAGAATATCGTTCGCTACTTGGTACCCTCTCAACTGTTCCTCTGTCGGTGCACTCTGGCCTCTAGAGGAGGACCGCTTGAGTTCTTTCCGCGAGACTTATGGGCCGTCCTTTTCTCACTCATGTCCGTTGCCTCCATGAATATTCGGTGCGATACAGGTAATGAGACAAGAGCGGATCAGAGGACCAAGGAATCAGTCCCGGGGAACGTGTTCATAATTACCTGAGGCTTAACAGAGTTGAGAGAAAACGGTTAGCGAGATTGCAGACGGCTATGGGCCCCCTTTTATGCGTGTCCATGTCTTTTGCTCTTCTGATGGTGCTAGTAAATTCTCAGACGACATTGAAGAAACAAAGCTTAGCATTTTTTCAAAAATCCCCCAAGGCAATTCCTACCTTTCACTCGAGCGTATTCAAGTTGAAGATGTAGTCTCATATTCCCATTTGCAAGACTTTTTTTGTTGAAATTGAATATATATATACGTTCAGTAGTCTTCTATTTAAAACGAAAAACAACTCATTTTTCTCTTACGTAAGCAAGAATTCGCAATAGATTGTGCACTCTCATGGCCATTTCTTAAGTCGCATAGTTCTCATACAACCTTAATAAGCCAATTATTGGATCGCCTTTGCAAAAATTTGTAATTTCATTATTTGAAGCTGGACTGGACTATGGCTGTCAGGGAGAGAGTGGAGATGGTACCCAGTACTCACCACCATCTCCTAGCTGGTGCATTCTTTGGCACATTTCATGCAAGGCATTATTGTTCATAAGTTCATTCAGTTGCTTGATGGCCGTAGGCGAAGAACAATAGTTACATCTGCGGCCATGATTAGCCCAGTTAAAACTTACTTTTCCCAACTGTTGCGATTTAGATGCCTAGGATCTACCCGAAAGGCTTGACAGACGGGAAACAGGTTTTGCCAACCATGAATATAAGTTCCATTGCCGCAGGAAGCACAGGAAAGCCTAGCAATTTATGGTTGGGTCCACACGAGAGATTCACCAGGAAGTGTGACCTAACTCTCATATGAAAATTTCCCACTACTGTTCGTAATTTGCTGGCATCTTTACTTGTAATTATTTTTTGGTTTGTCGACAATTATACTTCCAAAAGAAGATTAGCTCACTGTCTGTGAATATTACCACCAAGTTGCGATCGAGCGCTCTTGTTTCCACTCCAATTGACAGTTGATGGAATCTGCAACTCCTCAACATCATCGTTTTCTTGTGTTCCTTAGGTTTTGGCTATTTTTCAGAGTGAGCTGCGACGGGAATAGCCTTATGGGGGACGAGAGCGGGTTAAGTCCTATGTCGTACCCCTGACCTTCTCGTAATAATGTCAGTCCGAATGAGAGTAGGGCTGCAAACCTTCTTGCAGCTCCCGGCCTAAACCCTTGCCATACTGCCAATTTCATCTTCTCTCATCTTTCCTGAGGAAAGAGATGCTCCGATTTCTATACTGCACTTTTTGCTCTTTGGTGGTGGATTTTTGCATTCAATATTACTGCCCCCTGGAAAAACCGAGGTATCAAGATGAAAAAAACAACCATTTGTACTGTCCGCCAGCTTAAGTTACGCTCTCCGTTAACTGTTCTACACGTTCAACACTACACTACTGAGAAACATGCTTTGTATCTGTCACCACACTGTATCCCCACGGTAATTTTCACTTTTCTGTGTTCAGCAGTGGATGGGAACTGGCACTAAAAGTGGAGCCAAAATGGAGTATATCTTCCAACCAATAAAGAGCATAGTACTATATAGATATCAAGCACAATGTCATATCAATCTAAACCCAGGCTTACCTGTGTTTTACCGACAGACTCCCGATACGATGAATTCGGGAATAAAGTGATCATTTCTTTTGCTGTTATATTGAGTTACATAGTTTTGCTCCTCATTTTTGTGCTGATTCTCGATCATAGAAGGTACGCATTGGGCTATTTCCACCAATGTAAGCACTGTTTTTGTTACCGAAACCATTGTGTGATTGCTTGATTGGACTTGTTCTCGAATGCTGCGGTTTTTCGATTTCTTATGGTACTGACTCTATTTTAAAGAACTTTATAGAAAACAGTCATATTGGCTTCCAGAGCGGTACAGGAAACATTAATCACATACTCTCAAATGCGTGAAGATCCAATTCATATTTGTCGCGACTCCATTCTCACCGATTAAAAACGCATCCAACGAACCATTTAGGTATTTGAATTTCTCGGCCTTACCGATCAGTGTGTGAATACTTAAATGTTTGGGAGTTTTTTTTATACTAGAAAAAATGTACAAATACCGAGAAAGTAGCTATCGTGAATTAAACTACATGTAGAAGGATAAATGATACCTTACACTTCTTCTTTGCCGTCTTGTATATGGGGTTTAAGAAAGTGTAGGCGAAAAAAGATAAGAGTAGGGAAAAGAACTATACGTGCACTATTCAAAGTTTTTCTTATTCGTCTCATCCACCTCTGGTAATACCTTAAACAACATACGTTGCGAATCTCTCTTGAATCTCACCTTAAATCTTTAACAACACTTGAGTAGAAAAATCATATAATCTAAAAACGCAAAGTGCTGGCACTCTGAGGGCAACCAGAGAGTCGCAATACGAGTGTGACAAAGCTATGAGGCTCTCACACTGGTGGATGATGAATAGAGAAGAGAGCGGCATGATGCTAAACTGAGATGTAGAGGAGCAGTGACCATTAGAAGCATCTTTAGTAGATCAGAGGGACCAAAAATCCCAGTATGCGGAAATTGAAATCGAAAGCGTCGCGCGGGTAAGCCGCAAATGTGATTATTACATGTATGGACCCAGACAATGCATGGGAATTGGCTCAGACTAAGAACTAGAATGGCGATTGAGCAATAGAGGAAATTTGGGAAGGACGATCACACACTTTCACAGCGATTATTGTTGTAGGCAGACACATTATCTACTTTGAACATTGGCATGTTCTCCAAACACTTTCTTCAAAGCATGGGCTATGCACATATCGTCAAGTTCTTTGGGTCGACTTTTGATCAGCATGGTAGGAACCACCATCTCTACACCTTTATGAAGTGGACTCTGAAGTATGGATATTTCGCACTTCCGGGGCAAACTCAAGTTTTTGATGGGCGCACGGAGATAAGGCATTCTGAACCCATCCTTAAAAAAAACTTCTTCATGGTATTACCTTTCTATTGCCAAGTATAGACAAGTAGAATAGGTTCAGACAACTCACATATATCAATATTGATGAGCGTATTTTATATTTTATATAGACACGTTAGTAAATTACTACATATTGTGAACAACAAAGGACAAAAAAAAAAAAATTGCAAAAAGTGACTATTTTATTCTTGGTTGTCTTAGAAGCCAAAATGCACACCCTAAATTTAAAACCCACACGGTTTGACAAGTTTCCTGGAGAGTCCAAGTCAGGGCAATGTGATGGCCATGCGTCCAAGGAGGGAAACACATATCTTCGGTTTGTCCTACCAAGCCAAATATGCGTGAGGCTATCGTCACGTATTTTATCCAAAAGTCAATAGTATTGCTCACAAGGCAGGCAGCACGAGAGCGGGGAAAGTACGTCTTTCGGAAGAAGTCGCAATGCTCGTTATTTTTGATAAACAGTTTCTAAAATATCCGCCATAGTTGAGTACCTATAATATCTACCACAAAATAACTGAGTGTGAACTTGACTCTTGCCCATTCGTGATATATCTTACCCAAAACCAGTAGGCAACAAATGCGGGTTCAAACATGCCAAGAACATTAAGATGGGATACTTGTGCTTTCTTATACCACGTGCTTAACGTAGAGGTAAGAGAGAATGGGGTAACATTGCCTTGGAACAAATCATAATCCAAAACCCGAGCTCCAAAAACATTCTGGCTTGTACCAAGATGCGACGCGGAGACGTGTCTAATTCAATAGAAATCTGTTCTCGTGACAGCTTTGATTTCTGCTGTAGGGCAGAATACTTCGCTTCGCTGTTGGAGACGTTGGTCCTTGGAAGGCAAGAACCATTTGAGTTTCCTAGTTTTTAGTCCCCTATATTTCATCCTTTAAATCGTTACGTGCTTTCTTCGACTCTTAGGTTCACTGGATTTTTCTCTTCTTGAAGCACTCCCATAGTTTTATGCATTTTTTAAAAAAAAAAAAAAAAAAAAAAAAGATTTTACTTTCTAGAAGCAAATGCACACCTAAATTTAAACAAAGTATAATTTACTGGACAGCAATGTGGCCATCTCAAGAATATGTTTACAAATGTAGGCATGTGTTTTTCAAATGCATCAAGCAAGCAGAGAAGTCCATATTTGATAACATTTATATCTGAATATAGTACCATATCCTCCAAAATGGAAGACCTGATAACAACAAAACCAGTAAAAATGCTTAAATGCAGCATAAAGACTGTTTTTCCCGTTAACTAGAGAGAGAGAATGGGGGTAACCATTGCCTTGGAAACAAATCATATCAAACCCTGAGGCTCCAAAAACATTCTGCTTTACAGCACCGAACGAGATCAATAAGTGAGCTATTTCTGGAGGATAGGGGTGGAGGGCTTGGCAAATTTGGTCATTTCCATTTCATCTTTAAATGCCTTTCATTAGGTAATTTTCTTGATCCTTTTGCAGTCTCCCTTCTTGTAAGAGCCATCACCTCTGCGTCTACTGGGTTCAGCCTCATTGTAATGGTTGTCATCATGACATCTTTTACTTTCTCTCATCATAGAACTGCGGTTTTTCTCATCTTGAGCATATGCTAGGCAGGCACCGCATTTCTTCACTGTGCATTGAGCATCTAAGGGTTTTTGGTATCTATCTAGAAAACTAAATTCAATAGAAACCTCATTGTAATAATGTTCACTTAAAATATCGTATCTTTCAGCATATAAAGATGGATCAAATCCCAGAAGCACATGATCTGATGTAACTGATCTTGGACGGCTTTCCTCGCTATCCCAGCCACCAAAAGAGGATCTGAAATGGAAGTGCTTACAATAGTTATCTTTGAAATGGTAACTGCGTATCACCTCGAAACCACCATCATCAAAATAGTCCTTGAACTTAACAACGACGCAGAAGCTGAAACCCAAGAACTTGCAATTAAACCAATGTGTAGGCTGATGAATTGTTAGTGCAGATCCCCTGCTTTGATTGACAAACCACTTTGGAATTGTTTTTCCAGGGAAGTGACAACTGTAAGTGTATCGTCCTCGTAAAAAAGAAACCTGTAAGATGAACACAATTTGAACATGACAGAGGCATAAAAACAACTACAACAAGAGAGAGAGAGACCTGAGCATATAGTAGGAAATTCCTCCATGTATCCCGATCCAACTCGAAGCAATTAGTAAAAATGAACTCAAAATTGTACTTCTTGAGTCTGGTAAATAAGCTAGATACTGTTTCCAGCGAAGTGCATTCATGTGCATCTAGTAATATTAGACGTGGTGGAAGCTGTGGCAGTGATTGGAACCTCTTGCAATATTTTAAGCCAAGGTAAAGCAACCTTGTAAGTTCACTGATGCCTGCAGGTAGGATATCAAAATTGTTTTCACTTAGATCTAATTCTTTCACTGAGGATAAGCAACTGATGCTATCTGGTATGTCTGACAGATTGCAACCACTGAGGACTAGTTTCCACAAAGAAGTTAGACATCCAACGTTCTCTGGCAATTTCTCAGGGTATTTGCAGTTACTCAATGTCAACTCAGTAAGTCTTTGTAGATTTTCAATTTGAGAGGGTAATCCTTTTATGCTTGTTCCATTTACATAAAGTATTTCGAAAAGTTTCAACTGAAAAATACTGCTAGGGAGACTCTCAAGTTTTGTACAGTTTCTCAATGCCAAGTCAACGAGCCCAGAGAGACATCCAATTGAGCTGGGAACTTCCTTTATTGCAGTCCCACTTAAGTCCAACTTCTTTATGTTCCCTGAAATCTATGGAAATCTGGTGACTTTTGAGCAACCATAGAGAGACAGAGATTGAAGAGATTTCCATAAAGAAATCATCCCTAAGGCTTTTGCAGGATCTCAAATTCAAATAGTTAAGCTTGTTACGATATCGAATTGATGAGAAAACCTCCACCAAACTAATACAGTGCGCAATATCTATTTCCTCAAGATTTGTGGGCAGTGAGAGGTCTGGAACTGCAATTAGATGGTCACAGAAACGAAGGATACATGCATTCATGTTGGTTTAGAAGAACAGAGAATTAAGAAAGAGAAGGAAAATTCTGCAGAGAATTATGTAAGTGTGGAGAGAAAAGATATAATCTATATTATAGCAGAGTGAAAGTATTTATACAAGAGCTATTCTAAAGTTTGTTCATCAAACCTCCATAAATCAAGGAAGTTTGTCTTCCAAACTAAAGCTTAAAGCAAGGTACATCATAGATTTTTCAACTACTGCTACTTGACTTCAACTAACACAAGAGATGGAGATTAAAAGATAACAAAGTACAACAAAATCTAAATGACTTCATCAAAATAATCTCCAATCAGCTACACTATCTTCATCAGCAAAATAAATCCAAAATCTGTCAGCAACACTTGAATCGATTTTACTTCAATGGAGCTGTAGCTGTAACCTTTAACAATTCAGATATTAATCATGCCTGGACTCCAGACCAAAGTTCTTCAACCTTACTATCAGTCAGGACAAGTTCCACAAGATTCTGCGGAAGAAAATTAGATGGCAAAGATTTCAGAGGATATCCTTGCCAACGTAGATAACTTAACTTACCAGGAAGAGATATGAGACCATGAGGAAGTTGCAGTTTGTAGTTTCCAAATTCTGAAGTATAGAATCCGAGCAATCTAAGATTACTCATTGCTTTGAATGCTTCAAAATTTACTTGGATCTCTCCTGTTCTAGAGATGTTTAAGGACATGGTTTCAATGCTTCTAGCCCCCTAGAAACCAAAACGAAAGGACAATAAGAAACACAATTACGTAGGTGTAGTCACAATTACAGCTCTTCCCAATAAAAAACTATATTGCACAAGCTTTCACTGTCACCTAAGAAAAGGATAGTTAACACGTTAAGCTCTCACCGTGTTTTTTATTAGTACATAGTTTATATCCTTGGCTATCCACAATCTGCTGCGTTTTCCAGGCTCTTTGCTATGTTCTCTACAAACAATTTCCCAACCCATTTATTGCAATAAACCATGCATCTGTACTTTGTTGTCAAAAATTGTAACGGGGCACTTATCCCTGAGAATGCTTAACCCAATATCTGTAAAAAAAACCACAGCCATCAAGTACTCTTTTCACAAGATCAATTTCCTTGCCTTTAAAGAAACAGGCAATATCAAGAAATATGTCTTTCTCTTCATTTTCCAGTCCATCATAACTAAATCTTCAACACATTTAGAATTTCTTCATTAGGAACTTCTTTAAGCTTATTCAAGGCACTTTTCCATTCTGGCTTTGTCTTGCCAAATAAAGAGGAGCCCAAGACTTTAAGAGCAAATGGATCGCCTTTAACATGATGTACCACTTCAGTTGATAGATCCAAATAATCTTTTTTGGGAAGGTCTCACTTAAATGCACTCATAACAAAAAGTTGAAGAGCATCATCATAATTTAATTCCTTAACCTCATATGTTTCATCAACTGCGTTCTTTAGTACATGATTGTCTCGTGATGTTATGATAATTCTACTTCCTAAGCCAAACCAACATTGCTTTCCAACTAAAACTTCTATATGCTGTAAACTATTCACATCATCAATGACTAATTGAACCTTCTTACTTTGAAGTCTGTGCCTTATAAAAGTGAATCCAAAATCTCGTGTCACCAGTTCAAGTCTGGTTCCTGACACATGATAAATTTGTGTATGAGTATCTATTTTCTTTCCCCAACAGTTCACCGAGGAGTTTCTTTCGTAAATGAGTCAGACCATGTTTCTCCGACCCTTCCCACACATCTGCAACAAAACAAGATGATTCAAATTGACAAGACTTTTCTTTAAAAATAGCAGCAGCGATGGTTGTCTTACCTATACCACCCATTCCCCATATTCCAATAATGAGAACATCAGTCAATCCAGTACATAGCAACTCTTGAATCTCTGCTAAACGTGATTGGATGCCAACTAAACCCTGAATTTCATTATGATGTAGACAATTCAGTTTCACTAAAATATCCCGAACAACTTCGTCAATAAATTTCAATTTGATCCTGCAAAATACGAAGAGCAAAGAGAGTGTGAGAGGCCAACTGAAACCTGATGCAGATAATAAAATACACACATGACTGTGGACTTCCATCAGCAGTAATAAGTGGAATATACATCAGTGATATGGTTACATTTATTTTGTCCTTTTTAAGACACAAAATACTTCCTTTTTCATCCACATGTAATATACTTGTGAAATTTACTTCCTTGGTGACAAAACATAAAGCTAAACTAGCTAGCCGTTATTAAAAACACCAATAGAAGTTAGAAAGACAAACAAGTTCTTCTAAAAATTTGTTTTGTTTTCTCATAAGTTAATTAGTTAAATAAACAATTAGAGAACAAAACCTCTCTCCTTTGCTGTCTCATTCAGCAAGAACTTATTACAAACAGCTTTAGAATCTTTGTTAGTTTCCACCAGCTAAATCTCAAACCAGCATTATGCAAATTTCCCATTGCTCTCACAATAACACAATAATTTCAGAGCATAATTGAATGTGACTCCCTTTTTGTTTCTCTTCGAAAGTAATACTTCATCCACACATGTCTTCATATTTTAAATTTTTAGTACCTACACTTTCAGTAGAGAAAATAAGTCCAAAAGCTTCCCAAATATCACATTTGTTTCCCATTTTCCGGACAAAGTTCTCAACTTACAGGACCAAAATAACTTTCGATTTCATTAATTTATGATACATCATCACATGTCCTAAGATCACAAACAAAAGATGGCAAAACAATTCCACATGCTTACTGCTTAAATGTTTGAAGCAAACCCTTCCTTCTCCCACATATTAACAATTGAAACAGAAGAGAAAGACAGTTATTGCCGGGTAGCTAAAAAAACCCAACCAGAAAGATAGGCAACTTTTTCCAGAGCAGCCCTCCACCCATACACTCTGTTCATCTCCTCCTTAAATTGTTCTTCAAGGTTGAAAATTGCCTCCCCAAAATCCCCACTCAGCTTCCCAACATCTAATGGATCTACATGGTTGAAAACAGGTAAAACAATCAGCCCTTTTCCTCTCTTGCAATCAAGAATCTTTACAAGTAAATCCAAGCACAAGCTTGATGGGGCATAGTCCTTAGAAAAGATTATCAATGCTAGCTTTGATTCTTCTATCACTTCTGTAACTGCAAGCCATAATTCATCCCCTCTATTAAGTGAATCAGCCATGAAGGTCTTGAGTTGCTTCTGGGACAGAACAGTATAAAGATGACTTGTAAAGTTAATGCAGGAGTCCTCACTTCCTGTGAAACTAAGAAATACTTCATATTTTTCTTCCACTCGAAGAGAAGAATTAGATGATGATGAACAGGAAGCCATATTAGAAAGTTTAACAAAGATTTTCGAATCTTGAGAGATGAAAGTGTAGTGCTTTATTGTGAGAATATCACCATCTTCATGGCAAACAACCAAAACTTTGTCTTATTTGAGACTATTTTCAGTCATTTCAACAGTTGTCTAATGGGGAAAAGAAGGTAAGCGTTTAAATAATCAATATGATTTCAATATGTTAATAAATAAATAAAAAATATTAATTAACTTTTTTAATTACGTAAGCGTTTAGATAATTATAAATAGAATAATAAAGTAGCTAAGCTAATTATTTATTATCTTTAATAATTATAAATATAATAATTCAATGGGGCTACGGCGTAATTGGGGAAGAGAAGTAGGTAATCGCCACCCTCTCTGACTTACCTTCACTTGTCGTCTTCTTTGCACTTCTCTAGAACCATGAAGTAGACATTCCTAAAACGCAACGTCAAAATAGACCCTCGTTCTTAAATTTAGATCCATACTCTCCTGTAACGGAAAGGTAAGATTTTTTGAGATTCCTGAGATCAGTATTTCAAAAAGATTTGAATTTGCTTCCGATCATCCATTTCTTCGTGGAAGCAAATTGCCAATCGGAATTGTTTTTATTTGGCCAGTAATGGAGAATTCAGGTGATTCTGTAAATAGAGAGGACGTCAATGGAGGAGAGACAAGAAATGACGCTGCAGCTTCTTCTGCTAGTTGTTGTTCTTCAGCATTAACATCTGGGTATCGATTGTTTGGTCGGCAAGTCTCACTTCATCAATTTATGGGAGGTGGCAAAGGTAATTTGAGAAGAAAAAGGAAAAAAATTGGTCTTTTTTGTTTGTATTTTTCAATTTTTAAGTCTTGATCAAGTTGCCACTAGAAATGCAGTTCTACTTTTAATTGAAAATTATTCAACAATAGGTTCTCTAGCATATTTAAAGTTGTTTTTTTTATTATTATTTATTTATGCTGTTTGTTTTATGGAGGAGGATGATGATGAAATGGGTTTCATCATTTGTAGAATGTATAATTTATAACAAACTCTCGTGTGGTTAAGATATCTGAAGTTTGAGCAAACTAGTAATAGATTCTGATTACGGTCTTCTTGGACTGAAACGAAAGATGATTTTTGCTTGAATTCAAGAAGTTCGAAGTGGCATTAGTAGAATAAATTAGTTTGTGCTTTATTGATTTCTCTGATTTCTATGAAATTGAATTCCAGTTTGAAGTGGCATTAGTAGAATTTTACAAGTTGATGTTTCAACTCTAAACTACCTACAATATTTCAATATTTTCTATTGTGTTATTTCAAAAATGTTCTATTTTACTATCATTATTGTTTGTTTTATGCTGGTTATTCTCAACAGATAAATTACTGATAGTTCAGGTTATGTTGCTACTAGTGTCCAGTTAAAAGTCAAAACTTACATCTTCTGTGACATGGCTCTTGTGTCCATATATTTCTCTTTATTCGATAGTAACACACCAATTCAGAAACTTTTCTTTGAAACTTCATCTGCATATGGAAGAGACACGATAGGAGCATGGGATGAATGTGGATAGTGTCCCTTGGTAGTTATATTGCTATTCGTTCAGAAAAGTTCTCTAATTATATCAAGCTTGGAATTTTGAGGATATACCTCCAGCCTTATTCATTTGTATTTTCATTCATCTTTTCTATTCCTCTTTCTGCATTGCCTCATTGATCGGACTGAATATTTGTTAGGCACCAAGTACTTGGATAGAAAGTTTGTTGATTTGTCTAGCTGATTGATCATTGATGTTTTGAGAAAATTTATCTCATCTTGATGTATTTACTATTGCAACAAATTTGTTACTGTTTGTCATGATTATAGTAGAGAATATAACATTATCTCCAGAATTGCATATTGGTACACCTTTTTCATTTTGTTTCTGCATTTGTTGAAGTTTGACAAATTTGTTTCTTTAATGATAGCTGCCGATGTACTTTTATGGAAGCGGCGGCATGTTTCTTTTGGTGTCATTGTTGTTGCAACAGTTGCATGGTTTATATTTGAACGGTCTGGATTACCATTCTTAACAATTTGTTCGGACGTTTTGCTGGTCGTGACAGTATTACTATTCTTTCATGCCAACTTTGCTGTTATCAGAAATAAGTATGCCCAATATCCACTATTTTGGTCAGTTGTGAGCTCTTTGTTTTGATGCTGAAACCATTTCTAATGGCAACAACTGTTTGTGTTTGAGCAGACAACCCCAATCGTTACCAGAGCTAGTTTTGTCGGAGGAAATGGTTCATAATGCTGCAGCTTCTTTTCGTGTTAAAATCAACAATATGCTTCTTATGGCTCATGACATCACTATTGGAAAAGATTTTAGACTCTTTTTCAAGGTTTGTATTTATTAATTTAAGAAGATTAGATAGCTATATCTTTACAATGATCACTTTTCACCCTAATGAGGCATCATGGTAAGTGATCTGAATTCATTTGTTATATTTTTAATGTTTTTAATTGGCAATTAAAGATGTTGAATTCATTTGCAAAGTCCATTGAATTTGACATAAGTTTGCTCGAAGTGCATTCACTTCCATAAAATTAAAATTTTGGAGTTTTAATAATGAATTTCCTTTTTAAGTTCCAACGCAATGGAAGTGAAATTACATAACTCAATGAAATCTGTAATTTAAATATTTAACATATAAAGTCTAGGAACTACAAATGGATTGTGTTTAATTTTTATAATTTCATCTGCTAAAAATGAATGGAAGGCAAATAGAATCAGTATAACCGATAAACCTCCAACCACCCACCCACCCCCTCCATACCTTGAGTTATTACTTAGTTGCTGGAATATCTGAAAGCAGGTCCCATTATAGCTTATGGATATTGTTTGGAACCCTCGCAATGAGTTTTGCATTTGATTTGGTTAATTTGTTAATTATGCACTCTGATAAGCATGTTTTGGGTCTCAGGACACACCATCCTGAAGGATATTTCTATTGTTTGAATAAATGATCCTCAGAATCTTTGTTGACAAATCAACAGTATATTTCTTCCATATATGCATTGTTCTGCTGACTAATTTAATCCGGTGATATAAAAGTATTTCTTGTTTGACAGGTGGTGGTTTGTCTATGGCTTCTGTCTGCCATTGGTAGCTACCTATCTTTCTTCACATTGGCCTACATAGGTATGCACTACTTGCCCAAGTTGTTAAGCAAATGCAGGCTCCTCTCTTTGTCAAAATTCTTTTGTACTTTACTCATTTTTACAGTCTGGCTACTCCTTTGGCTAATTGTCATCATTCTCTAGCTCTGAAGTAGCAATGGAAAAGTTTTCTTGCAATATATTATTGATATGTCCTAGAAACCAGATAGATTCACTTTGTATTATGTATGTTTAAAATTGCATCCATATATGCATTGGATGTTTGTGATCAGTAAATGGAGGAGCCAAATATTTATAGGTGTGCCATTGATCGTGGTGACAGGAACCATCTTATCCATTACAATTCCTGCTTTGTATAGCAAATATGAAGAGCGTGTGGATAGATATTGCGGGATGATCCACAGAAAATTATCGCATCACTATAAGATAGTGGATGAGAGTGTTATTAGTAGAATCCCACAGAGTTTATCCAAGGACAAAGATGCATAAGCCTGCAATGCGTACAGGTTATGGTCGAGTTTGCGGTTCAAAAGTTCTAAAAGCTACTACAAAGTCTGCAGAGTTTCAAGTTCTTGGGGCAATGTCGGTTTCTTCTGGGCTACTTACAGTGTTGGGTTCTTCACTGAACAAGAGTAGCTGCTGCCCCTTGTACCCTTGTTATGATAAACAGAACAAAGTGTTTCATAAGCTTCTACGAGCAAGTGAACTTTTGAAATTTGGCTTAAGATCTCATGATCATTAAATTTTTAGAGCTAGTTTGCTTTCCATTTCATGTGGGACTTGCTTTGGGAAAGATGAAATTAGGATGGATTGTAAATTTAGGATAGGATCAGTTTGTACATTGATCTTCTTAGATTGAAAGAACAGGAGGTAATGGATTATGAACAACAATATTTAATGATGTGTATGTTAAAAGCTAGTAAGATTGAAAGACCTGATTATAGTTCTATTTTTGGAGCCATTAAAGCATCATATCTTGAAAAAACAAGCAAAAACGACGACTTTTTTTTTTTTTATTTCTTTTGTATTTTCCTCTTTTAAGACATTATTAATAATGAGAAGTGGATAAATTTCTTTGGTAATAGAACAACAAAACAGTACATTGTCCAATTGAAGCATGTTTATACAGGAACGAAGCTAATGTTGTAGTTGCCTTTCTTGTTCAATTACATTTTGTAAGCATCGTCCAAAAACAGAACAAAAATTTGAAAAGTTGTTATACTGGACAGAAAATATTTCCTTATCGTTCTTGACTGTCAGGCCAAGGTAGAAGCAATTCTTTGGCTTTCTTTAACCAAACGTCGTAAATCTCATCGAAGAACAGAACAAAATGCACCTGCCAACAATAATTTTAAGTAAAACCCAATAAGTTTTTAAGGACATGTGACTAGTAAAAATGGTAAATTTCTGCTATTATAGGGCAGAGATTATAAGATTGCTGGAGTTTGATAAGTTTTTGTTGATTAAATTTTTTTTAAAAAAAAAAAAAGTGATATAGGGTATATAGCATGAAGCAAAATAAAAATATAAATGATACCTCTTTCAAGTCATCTTTAAATTCTTTGATTGTGGATATAGATATTGCAGCAGCTTCCTCATGAGGATACCTAAAATAGCAAATAGAAAGAAAAACAATTCTAATTCTTTGATTGTGATATAGAATATTGCGCAGCTTTCCTCATGAGGATACCTAAATAGCAAATAGAAAGAAAAAACAACGAACTTTCGAGAGAGAAACATGGAACTCCCCACACAGGAAAGTTTTTTTTATTTTTTGGGGGGGTACTGTTATGAGATTTGGGGTGGGGGTGGTGGGTGGCGGTTTTGGGGTGGGGGTGGGGGTGGTGGTTGGAAAGTTGTTATACTGGACAGAAAAGTTTCCCTCCTATTGTAAACTAGAGGAAAAAGATTTCCTTATCGTTCTTGACTGTCAGGCCAAGGTAGAAGCAATTCTTTGGCTTTCTTTAACCAAACGTCGTAAATCTCATCGAAGAACAGAACAAAATGGACCTGCCGACAATAATTTTAAGTAAAACCCAATAAGTTTTTAAGGACATGTGACTAGTAAAATGGTAAATTTCTGCTATTATAGGGCAGAGATTATAAGATTGCTGGAGTTTGATAAGTTTTTGTTGATTAAAATTTTTTTTTTAAAAAAAAAAAGTGATATAGGGTATATAGCATGAAGCAAAATAAAAATATAAATGATACCTCTTTCAAGTCATCTTTAAATTCTTTGATTGTGGATTTTCGATGTGGATATAGATCATTGCAGCAGCTTCTCATGAGGATCTAAATAAGCAAATAGAAAAGAAAAACAGATGACCTTTCGAAGAGCAGAAATGAACTCCCCACACAGTGATTTTTTTTTTTTTTTTTTTTTGGGGTACTGATGAGATTGTTTTGGGGTGGGGGTGGTGGGTGGCGGTTTGGTGGTGGTCTCCTTCAGACAACTTACCCATAAATACCACAGGATATAGCAGGAAAAGCAATATACTTGATGTTGTTGTCTCTGGCTAATTTCAAGCTATTCCTGTCACAATCAAGAGTAAACAAGAGATCCTATTTAGAATTCTAATTAAAACTAATGATAATAAAGGACACAACCCAAGTTAGGATACACCTATATGCACTTTTCAGGGAGGCTGCAGGGTCGACATCGAAACCATAAATAGGACCAACAGTGTGAATCACATGAGATGCAAGTAATCTGAAGCCGCTGCATATGTGAAACATGTTATTATTGAGTGATTATTAATAGATGTATACAATGCTGGAGTGATTACTAGAATATGGCAAAAGTTAAGCAACAAGAGCATACGGAGTTATTCTTGCTTCTCCAGTGGGGCAACGGACTCCAGGTTGGACTTCAGGGACCTTATAACAAGAGCATACGGAGTTATTCTTGCTTCTCCAGTGGGGCAACGGACTCCAGGTTGGACTTCAGGGACCTTATAACATGCATCAAAGAGTTCTGGTCCAGCAGCACTATGGATCGCTACCAAAATGCTTTCGAAATTTTCGTGAGTTTGAATCAAAACTTGAAGTAAGGTTGGAAGAGATTGAAAAGGAGAATGTACAAGACAGGAATACCTCCATCTGCACCTCCACCTCCAAGCATTCTCTGATTTGCAGAATTAACCTGCATAAGATAATGTTTTTTCTTTTTCATAAATGCTCGCTTCCCATTATGTAAAGTAGAAAACTTCAAATCTCAATTTGTGCAATTAGTTCGTCTTACTGCAAAAAACTGGGGGAAATTTGTGTTCGTTATAACCTTATAGCTCTAATGAACAAACTTTGACTTAAAAATCTAAAATTTATAACAAACAACTAAACAGAACTGAATTCATAACTAATAACAGGATCAGTGAAATAAAATAAAACAGAGTTTATTTCCACCCAAGATTGATATCAAGATTATGGTCTTCAATAGCAAGGAAACAGCATTTGCATCATTATTAGCAAGTAAAGGTAATCAAGAAAGCAACATACACAGATCAAGAAAGTTGATATTATTATTAAAGGAAACAATAAGAAAGGGTAGTAAGAAGTTACAATAGCATCAGAATAGCCATCAACGAACCACTTGGTGATATCTCCCTTGTTGATTTTGAGAACAGTAGATGAAGACAAAGGAAAAACAGCTGTATTCTCTTCTTCATTGAGTGTCCTTAAAAGTAGGGTTGACTCCCTATTCCGTAGGATTGGGAGCCTTTCTGGACCTCTGTAATACAATACACCAAATGCAAAGATCACAGGCCAGGCATTCACGTTGATAGGATTATCAACATGCCTATACAAAAAGCCATATCCTATTGATGTAAAAACACATTGAAATATGCTACAAACTAATCCAATAATCTCAGAAAATGTTCCAAAGGACATGAGAGTTCGATTCGGATGTTGGTAATAAAACCATGGTATCAAACCCCTCCACATGAATGTAACTCTTTTTTTTCGACCCTTGTAAACAAGGTCAACGATTGAAAGGATCAAGACTATGAAAGACATCAACATACTAAGCAATGCATACTGAGGCTTATGCACAGAAGATAGCTGATCAAAAACAGCCGATGGAAGCTCCAAGATGAAGTTCGCGACGAGGATAAACCATTCCGGGGTAGTAACCTTTTTGAAAAGAGAAATATGCGTATGTATTTAGCTTCTGAAACAACAAATTAGCGAACATATGTATATATAACACGACAATTGAGGTTCTAATCTTAACCTTCCGATTGGGAGTATGATATTCCGTTTCGCCAATATAATCTTCAGTATTGATGATTACTGATTCAGCATCAGCCATGATCACCCTCTGACTAATCTCGTAGAAGAACCACAAAACCAAAAGGAGATAACTTTTGTCAGATTATAAAAAAAACAAAAACAAAGGAAAAAAATACCCACAGATTAGATTATAATTTCTTTAGAAGCGTTGAAACGCAAATTGCGCACGCCGGCTCCACACGGTGTAGACCGTTGTGTCGGTGCCCAATCAAGTGGGCACATTTTTTAAAAAGAAAAAAGAAAAAACAAAGGGAAAACACATTTTTGATAATCATCTTCAATGAAGGCAGCACCAACAATTGGATATGGATGCATTAATTGCGCGTCAGCCGCATTAATTAATGCATCCTCTCCTCCTCCTATAAATAGGAGGAGAAGGTTTTCCCTCAACACATAGCAAAAAGAAAAATATATATATATTTTAGGAAGGGTTTCCTAAAATTAGGGAGGAAAAAATAGTGATAAAATTATTATGGAGCGTTTTTAGAAAACACTTGGAGTATCACTATTTTTGTATTACTCTCTTGGTGTACCTATTATTTTTAATATTCAGACTTTGTCCCGTGGACGTAACCCTAAACAGTTGAGGGTGAACCACGTAAATTTGTCCCGTGGACGTAACCCTAAACAGTTGAGGGTGAACCACGTAAATTTCTGCATATTACAATTTTGATTATTCTGCTGTGTCAATTTTCTCTTAATTCTTTGTGAGGGCCCAACAAGTAGTATCAGAGTTGATTCCCAACAATTAGTATCAGAGCTGATGTCTAAAAACTGGTATCAAAGCTGATGTCTAAAAACTGATATCAGAGCTGATGCCTAACAAGTGGTATCAGAGCCGAAGGTTTCGGCAGGTCCAGCCGATTAGATAGCGGCACCGGATCCGTGGATATATTTTAAAAATAAATATTTTAAAAATAATTATACCACAACGAAGAAAAATTACGACGAGTCCATTGGTGCTGTCCGCTCAGAAAGACGTTGCAGAATCGACTTAGTGATGAATAGTAAATTTGATGGTGAACAGTACTATTGGCGTTACTGTTGCTGACTCCGGTTTAAGTAAGCCCAGCACTATTCACATGTACACTTACTATTCATGCATACAGTTACTATTCGAGTATACTATTACTATTCATGATCACTATTCACGTATACGATTTATGTTGGTAATGATATTCTGCACAAGTCAAAATGGACAAACAAAATGATCAGTCTGAATGGTGCATATTACCATATATGGAGAAATGAGAGATCTCCTTATGGTAATCAAAATGCATTTATCTGTGTTTAGTTGAACTAAACCAGAAGAGAAGATTGATGAGGAATGGGCTTTCGAGCATGCGTCCAAATCTCGGTTGGCAGATTTGATGATAAAGGTTTGGGCAGATTTCGAATGATAAAGGTCCTCTGTAGGCACCCTTTAGAATCGGTCAGTGGAAGCTACAAAAGGTTCATTTGTGGTAGCTAAAGAACCGAACAGCTGTAACGTGATGCATGCGAACTCTCCTAAGACACTTTGAGTGTAAAGCTTTGGAGTGTACGGAATGACGTACAAAATTGAATTATGGCATAACCACTATGCACACATGAGTAAGAAAACTTTGGCAAAAAAGAACGTAGTACTGGATTGGACTGAAGTTCACGCTAGACAAGTTGTCCTCGATTGTATGAGGCGAGAAGCTAATAGAGTATGCTTTCAAGTGATTTACCCTCCTTCTTACGAATGAAGATGGTAATTAAAATCTGATTCATTCAGATTTGTGTGGACCATTGACAACTGTCGGTGGAAATCGATATTTTGTGATATTTATTGATGACCATTCTAGGAAGACCTGGGTATACACATTGAAGTCTTCTAAACCTGGTTGAGAGACAGACTGGCAAGAAGCTGAAGTGTATCAAGACAGATAAAGGTGGAGAATACACTAGGTCATTTGATGCTTTCTATAAAGAGCATGACATTCGATATCAAACGACACTTTCTAAGACGCCGCAACTGAACAGTTTGGCTGAGAGGATGAACAAAACTTTGATGGAGAGAGTCAGATATCTACTCTCACCATGCAAAGTTGTCTAAAAGATTTGGGGTGCAGTGTTATTCACAGCAGTTCGGCATTCACTCTGTTTCCGTCTACAGTATGATATTCCAGAGAAAGTATGGTTAGGAAAGGATGTTTCCTATGATCATTTGCAAGTGTTTGGTTGCAAAGCCTTCGCAGGTATCCCGAAGGATGAATGGTCTAAGCTTGATGAGCTGATGTCCCAAGATCAGACAGGTGTGTATTCATTGGCTATGGCCAAGACCAATTTGGCTATAAGTTTTATGACCCAATCCAGAAGACGATTATAAGAAATCGTGATGTTATATTTGTTAAAGATCAAACAATTGAAAATGTTGAAGCAGAGTGCCAATAGATATGATGAAGACTCAACAAACATACAGAGAGTCCCTCGAATAGAACGCAGACAAATTGGAGATGAAGAAAATGTTTCATAAGAACAAGTGCCAGAGTTAGAAAATCTAGAAGTTCCTAATCAGAATGAACCAAATAAAGATTATGGTGTTCATGTTCAACCACCAGCACCGGAAGGTTCTCAAACATTAAGAAGATCTAGTAGAGTCTGACAACCATCTACTAGGCAGTCTGACAAACCATCTACTAGATTCCCAGTCAATGAGTATGTAACTGACAATAACGGGGAGAAACCTGAAAGCTTTGAAGAAACTTATGGAAAATGAACACAAGGAGAAACTGGATTGAAGCCATGAAGATGAACATGAGTCCTTGCATGAGGATGAACACAATTCTGAGCTGGTGAAGTTGCCTAAAGGAAGAAAGCTTTTGAAGAACAAGTGAGTGTTCAGGATCAAGCAGGGAGAACACAGCTCCCAACCACGATTCAAAAGCTAGACTGGTTGTAAAGGGATTCAATCAAAGAAAAGGGCAATTGATTTTGATCCTTTTCAACCAGTAAGTGAAAAATGACATCCATTCGGACAATGCTCGGAAATGGCCGTCAGTTTTTGGATCTGAAAATCAAGCAAATGGATGGAAAGGACCTACCTTCCCTAGTATGGAGATTTATGGAGAAGAAATATCATGGAGCAGTTCAGAGGGTTAAGAGGATTGTGTTTGCAAACTGAGGAAGAGCCTGTACGGCTTGAAGCAGGCATTGAGACAGTGGTACAAGAAGTTTGAGTCTGTTATGGGGAAGCGAGGCTACAGAAAGACTACTTCAGATCACTGTGTTTCTATGAAGAAATTCTCTGATGATGACTACATTGTTTTTGCTCTGTGTGTTTGATATGTTGCTTGTTGGTCAGAATTACTAGCTTGAAGATACAGCTAAGTAAGTCTTTTGCTATGAAAGATTTGGGACCAGCAAAGCAGATTCTTGGCATGAAGATTATAAGGAATTGAAGAGCCAAAAAATTATGGTTGTCATAGGAGAAGTACATTGAGAAAGTACTTCAAATGTTTAGAATGGAGAATGCTAAAGCGGTTAGTTGTCCTCTTGTTAGTCACTTTAAATTGAGTTCTAAACAGTGCCCTTGTACGGATGGATAGAAGGAAGAAAAGAAAAAGATTCCATGTGCTTCAGCAGTTGGAAGCTTGATGTATGCCATGGTTTGTACACGGCCAGATATTGCTCACTCAGTTGGAGTAGTGAGTCGGTTTCTCTCAAATCTTGAAAAGGAACATTGGACTGCACTCTCAAATCTTGAAAAGGAACATTGGACTGCAGTGAAATGGATTTTCAGGATATCTAATCACATTTGCAGGGGGAGTTGTGTCGTGATAGTCAAGATTATTGAAGCGTGCAAGGAGTTGCTGTGGATGAAGAAATTCTTGAATGAACTCGAAATTCATCAAGAATAGTATCAGATATTTTATGACAGTCAAAGCGCAATTCACCTTGGAAAGAATTCCTCCTTCCATTCAAGATCAAAACACATTGATATTAGGGATGTGTTGGAGATGAAGCTGTTACATACGGCTTGAAAAGATCCATACAAAAGAAAATGGATCAAACATGTTAACGAAGATTCTTTCAAAGGAGAAGTTCGAATACTGTCGGTTAGCTGCAGGGATGATAGCGGCTAATGTTTCCACTTAAGTGTGCAGGGGGAGAATTGTTGTGGTGTGCCCACTTAAGTGGGATTCACAACAATTAATGAAGAAGTGGTGTATCCACCCTAATGTGTGCAAGGGGAGATTTATTATGTCGATGCCCACTTAAGTGGGACCCACACACTTTTGAAAAAAAAAAAAAAAAAAAAGGGAAAACACGTTTTTGATAATCCATCTTTAAAGAAGGCTGCACCAATAATTGAAGATGGATGCGTTAATTATGCGTCAGTCGGTGGACGCATTAGTTAACGCATCCTCTTCTCCTATAAATAGGAGAAGATTTCCCTCAAACAACACACAGCAAAAAGAAAAAAAAAAATGTAGAGAGAGAGTTATCTAGTTTTAGGAAGGGTTTCCTAAAACTAGGAGAGGGAAAATAGTGAGAAAATTATTATGGGTTGTTTTTGAAAAACACTTGGAGTACCACTATTTTTGTATTACTCTCTTAGTGTACCTACTATTTTTAATAGTGAAAGAATTATTCAATGTTTTTCCCGTGGATGTATCCTAAACCGTTGAGGGTGAACCAGGTAAATTTCTGCATGTCACAATTTTGATTATTTCGCTGCGTCAATTTTCTCTTAATTCTTTATGAGAATCCAACAAAATGATATCAGAAATGATTCCCAACAATTGATATCAGAGCTGATGCCTTAGGTAGACTTCGGCCATCAAGTCTAATTGACATTGTTCAAATGAAAGTCTTATTCTCGAACGGGAAACTCATAACTCAAATTTCCCTTTTTACCCTCGGCATTTTTTATTCTCCTCCCTATTGAGTTCTGATCTACAATGACAATGGTCATGAATAGTTTTTTCACTTGTAAATCTCTCTCACTCACACCACTCTCTCTGCGATCACAAATCACTCGTTATCTTCTTAATTCTCTTTCTACCTTTTCCAACTTTTCCATAAAAAGTTCCTAAATTTGGATAAGCAGTTAGCGATATGGCTGAAGAGGAGTCAGAGATGGTGGAAACTGAAGCACCCTCCGAGCCTTCGCCGGCTTCGGATCCAGCTTCTGCTCCATTGCAATTATCCATTAGAATTCCTGCCTTGTATAGCAAATATGAAGAGCATGTCGATAGATATGGCGGGATGATCCAGAAAATTGTTGAAAAAGTATCGAATCGCTATAAGGTAGTGGATGTGAGTGTAACTATTAGAATCCAACAAGAGTTTATACAGGGTCAAAGATGCATAAGCGTGACGGTTGAGTCTGTGGTTCAAAAGTTCTAAGTGCTACCACAAAGTCTGCGGAGTTTCAACTTCTTGGTGAGATCATCTCTTTCTTATGTGTTACTTATGAGGGTGGGTTCTTGACTGAACAAGAGTAGGTGCTGTCCCTTTTCCCTCATTACGATGAACAGAACAGAGTGTTTTCATAATCTTCTATAAGCATCTGAGCTTTTGAAACTGGGCTTAAGATCTATATATTCTTAAATTTTAGAGCAAGTTTTCATGTGGGAGTGGGACTATTTTCTTTGGGAAAGATGAAGATAGGATGGATTCTAAATTGAGAATAGGATCGGTTGTATATTATACATTGATCTTCTTCGATTGAAAGAACGGGAGGTAATGGATTATGAAGAACAATTTCTGAAAATGTGTATGTTGACTGAACAACAAAACAGCACATGATTTTATTTATGTATAGGAATGAATCTAATGATGAAGAAGTTCCCCTGTCTGGTTCAACCAAACTCTGTAAGCAACGTCCAAAAACAGAAAAAATGCACTTGACAACTTTAACTCGATGAGCTTTAAGTTGTTCTTAGGTTATGGGTTGTGCGTTTGAACTCTAGTAGTGGTAGGAGCCAAACCAACTAAAGGAACGAACTTTTTTATTAAAAAAAGGAAAAAACTATTACTTTATGATATGTCTTTCCTGTGTAAGACTTAAATATTAGTCTTTATATAAAATAGTACTATTATATGATATATTGGTATCAACATAATATATAAAATAATAGTAATATATATGATGGGGAGTGTTCAAATTCAGTCCACAGCAATCCCTCTTCACCCCAATTACTTGAAAAAAAACACATTCGCGTAGACCCAAGATGGATCAAATTCCAAAGCCATTACTATTCACTTTGTCTCCAACGCATTGATGCGATACAAAGTTCCAGTTGCAGCACAGGCTATGGCAGAAGCAACTCCTTTGCCTTCTTTAACCAAACATTATAAATGTCATCTGAGAACAGAACAAAATGCACCTGCCAATAATGATATTAAGTAAAACCAGTAAGTTTTTATGAACATGTGATTAATGAAAATGATATATTTCTGCTATTATAGGGGCAGAGACCTCTACAAGAAGAGACTGATGATAATTAGTCATGGATTATGAATTGGTGTCTTGGAAAAATATGGTGAACTACACCAAGTCATGGACTAGTATCATAGAGAATGGAGATTATTGGATTTCAAGATAATGAAGTGATTTAGAGTATATATCATGAAGCAAAATACAGATGCAATGATACCTCTTTTAAGTCATCTTTAAATTCTTTGATTGTGGATATAGAGACTGCAGCAGCTTCCTCATAAGGATACCTGAAAAAGCAAATAGAAAGAAAAAACAATGACTTTCAAGAGATAAATGAACTCTCCACATGGGATCTTTAAATTCTTTGATTGTGGATATAGAGACTGCAGCAGCTTCCTCATAAGGATACCTGAAAAAGCAAATAGAAAGAAAAAACAATGACTTTCAAGAGATAAATGAACTCTCCACATGGGTTTTACAGACTCCAAACTAGGTGGAATTCAAAATATGGCATCTTATCCAATAATTAATAGTTTGAGCTCATAACCCTACTTAGGCTATATCTTTCAGACAGTAAGCCATCATCACTGAGATAATGCTTCTCCAATCAACTAATCCTCAAACTACAAATAGATAGTTAGAAAGCCTAGAGGGCATTCAAAAGCACCCATTTATATGGAAGTCGTGCAATGTGATCAACACTCAAGCTCTTTGTCATTGACAACAGATATCTAAGTAAATATATTTGGATAGCGAGAAAATTGGTGGTCCCCTTCAGCCAACTTACCCATAAACACCACAAGATATAGCAGGAAAAGCAATATATTTGATGTTGTTGTCTTTGGCTACTGTCAAGCTGTTCCTGTCACAATTAAGGGTAAACAAGAGATCCTATTTAGAATTCTAATTAAAACTACTCACGAAGAAGGACACAACCCAAGTTAGTATACACCTGTATGCATTTTTCAGGGAGGCTGCAGGGTTGCTATCAGTATCATAAATAGGACCAACAGTGTAAATCACGTGAGATGCCGGCAATTTGAAACCTCTGCATATGTGCAATATGTTATTATTGAATGATTATTGACAAATGTATACAAAGTTGGAATGGTAGCTACATTACAACAAATTTAAGCAACAAGAGCATACGGAGTGATTCTGGCTTCTCCTGTGGGGCAACGGATTCCAGGTTGGACTTCAGGGACCTTATAACATGCATCTAGGAGTTCTGGTCCAGCAGCTCTATGTATAGCTACCAAAATGTGGTGAAATTTGTCAGAAGTTTGAATCAAAACTTGAAATAAGGTTTGAGCACAATGTAAAGGAGAATATACAAGACAAGATTACCTCCATCTGCACCTCCACCTCCCAGCATTCTCTCATTTGCTGGATTAACCTGCAGAAGATAACATTTTTTTTTTTTGTAAATGCTTGCTTCCCATTATTTAAAGTAGAAAAATTCAAATATCAATTTGTGCAATCATTTAGTCCTTGCAGTAAAAATGCGGGAAATTTGTATCCCTCAAAACTTCATAGCTATACTGCACAAACTTTATGACTTAAAAATCTAAAATTTATAACAAATAACTTAGGAAACTGAATTCATCACCAAACTGATTCAAGTGTTTCATAACTTAAGTTGAATGAAATAAAACAAACAAGGTAAAGCAATTGAATTTACTACCAGCCAATACTCATTCATGCACCAGAATGATTAACCATGAAGAAGGGTTAATTAGCAAACCCAATTGATTTGAAGTTTAATAAACCTCATATTCACACGCACACACACAGAGACTCCTGGAGTTCAATAACAATAAAACAAATGTTTGCATCATTAATATTTTATAAGTAAAAATTACTAAATCAATTTAGTCATCTCTCCAATTTACTTCCACCTTAGATTAATATCGAGATCAATAAAATAAAATAAAACAAAGTAAAGCTATTAACTTTACTTCCACCCAAGACTGATATCCAGATTATTGTCTTCAATAGCAAGAAAACGCTATTTGCATTATTATTAACAAGTAAAGGTGATCAAGAAAGCAACACACACAGATCAAGAAAGTTGATATTGTTAATTAGGAAGAGTGGTAAGAAGTTACAATAGCATCAGAAGAGCCATCAACGAACCACTTGGTGATATCTCCCTTGTTGATTTTGAGAACACTAGATGAAGACAAAGGAAAAACAGTTGTATCCCCTCCATTATCAAAGGATGCCTTGGTAGAAACCCCAGCAGAACTTTCCATCTGGGACATGATAGAAGACGATGATGTTAAAGGAAGTCTAAGGAGAAGGCGTTTGTTGAGGCTGCGATGATGGCAATAATGAATTGATTTGCTTTCAAGAAATCGTTGGTTGAGGCTGTTAATAGAGAAAGAGAAAGAATAATAAGGAGAAGCAGCCAAAAGGAATCGAGGAGTTGGTGATAGTCTTGCTCCCACTACTAGAAGCCCTCTACAGAGTGAGGTCATTTTCTTTCATTGCCTTGGACATCATTTTTCTTGCTATGATTTTGTCTCTGTAAAGATCTAAGAGTAATGGGCCTAAAGTCATACACTGAACAATACGACTCGTCGTTTACTCACAACGGAGTTTTAGACGACGAGTCGATATCTTCTGGCCCAATTACTAGGTGTAGGCCTATGAGCCTGAGCCCAACAAAGGTCCATTCTTCCTTAAAAACCACCATTAGGTCGCCAAGAGAATAATGTGGTTAAATGGGCTTTAGAACCAGGGCAAAGACACAAGTCACTCACCATAATTTGTAACGAGTCAAACTAGCTTGCAAACTATTCGAACTCGGTTCAAGAAAAGTTTTAAAAAGTTTAAATCGGATCAAACTCGAGCCGACTCGTTAGTAAATGAGTTGAGCTTCAATCTAGTGATGTTCATATTGAAAGCTCGTCAAGTTCTATCAAACTTTTATATATATGTATATATATAATATTTATTTTACATTTATTTAAACATTAAACCTATCAATAAAATCGAGTTTGAAATTTTCAGAATTGTCGAATTTCAAATCGAATTTTGAACCTGACAGATTCGAGCTTGATTCAACTGGTTTACACATCTTTGTTTATAAAAAAAATACAGCCATTTCTACTAAATTTAATTACAAAATGTTTGGTATACTCTCTTTTTTAATTTCAAATTAAATTAATTTAATTTTTCGTTCACCCATCACATATAAGAACCGATACAACACGATTTGTTTTAGCATCACGTAGAAAAAAAGAGCAACAGCGCAAACTTAATAGAAGAGAATTGAAATTGGAGATCTTATTATGATTCAAATTGAGCAAATGCAAAAGGATAATCAAAATGTTCATCAACATAAATATATGTAAGAGAAAAGGAATGATATTTCACAGCCAAAGGTGAAATATCCCTATTCAAAAACTAACTACATATCATTACTTTTGCTTTTGTAATAAAAATAAAAAATTAAAAAGACAAAAAGAAAAAAAGGCCAAGCGGGTGCCAATAAACCACCTCAGCCAACAGCCAGCCACATTTGGGCCAACCAACCTTGTCCTATAGGCTATAACCCTAACCCCACACTCTCATATCCTTACACAAACAACATTAAAATATACAAATGTAATGCCAAATAATTAATTTTTTTAATTAATTCAAAAGTCTAAAATTGTCCACCTGCAAATGTTTGCCCAAACTGCCAGTTAGAAGGCACAACATTATAGCTTGTCACAGTTTTTCCATCACTTGTAGTAACTTGAAAAGAGAGGCTTTGTCCATTCAAATACCCATTGCTTTGCCAATTTTGGCCCCAGTTTCTTGACATAGCTTGCCATCCTGTCTTTGAACCCTTGATTGACACAGAATGTACATCTCCTGCTCCTCCAACATTTGATATTAATACCAAGTTGAAGTATGAGTGTCCATTAATGGTGAACCTTATTCCTCCTTTCTTCACACAGGGCACCCTGTTCAGACCAAACCATAAATTTCTTAAGTTATGGAGCTAAAGTTTTCTTTTTTAAAGAAAGAAAAATATAGATAAATTTTTACCTTCTAAATGAAATAGGGACAATCCCAGCTCTGTATTGAGCAATTTGCAAGAAAGCAGGCTCAGCCATGTCAAAATGCTGGAGAGGAGGATTACACCAACCACCATTGTCATTAGCGAGAGCATAGTTAGGAGGACAGAAATTTGTAGCAGTGACAATGATTGATCCAGGAAGACACCATTTAGGGTCATTGTCACATCTCATTTCGTAGCAAGAACCACAGCTTAATCCACTGTTGAATAGGGCAGTACTAAGTGCTGCAGTGTTAGTACCATACCCTTGGCTGTACAAATTGCCATATCCACAAGCACCACCTACAATGAACACAATCATTTCAATTAACTAAAGAAAGACGCTTTCTTTTTAGTTTTTGGCCAGATATAACTAAAGAAAGACACTTTCTTTTCTTCCGAGTACTTACCCATTGTGCCAGAAGCATCACCCCCGCCATAGAAGGTGGCATGGCCACTTTGCCAGCCTCCATAGTCACCATAAGTGCCTCTAAAGCATAAATTTAGCACAAAGAGTAGAAGGGTAGCTGCAGAAAATGTCGGAATGGCCATTTCTTGTATAGTTCTGTGAGGGAGAGAGAGAGAGAGAGAGAGAGAGGGATAAGGGGCGGTGGAGGGCTAAGTGCTTAGCAAAGGAAATGAGAGTATGCTTATATAGTAAAAGGAAGCTATAGGATTTGATGTGGACATGGAGACTAACAAGAAACAAGTTAACAAAAGCTCATGCCTTAGAAAGAGAGCCAAAGCCACAAAAAAGAAGTGATTTTTATTTTTTTTCAAATGTTATTATATTCAAAGTCATTTCCAAGAATCCAATTGCACATGCAAATGTTCTGAGTTGGAATACCAAATGCTAATCCTATGACCCCACTTGCACATGCATTTTTCAACGTTCAGTTTCACTTGTTCTTAGTATATTTCATAGTATTAGTTTCCTCTTACTTACGTGTGGTAATTTAAGTGGAAATTTTCTTCATAACTACCTTATTAGTTGCGCAAATCAAGTAGCCTATACAATTCTCATGCCTCTGATTATGGGATTTTAGGGTTTTCATTTTCAAACGGTCTAATTTGGTGGGTAGGTTTTAGTTTTAGAAGTTAAGCATCAAATCACGTTTGGTACACAAAATTGGTTCATTCTTGACATAACGGCGAATGACAAGCTTCAAGGCATTAAATAAAAGAACTATATTTAGGTTTTGTTCATCTCATGTGGGCAAAAGCTATAAGTAAGTCTTTAATTTGATTTAGTTATCAGTAAGTTTGATTTAATTTCTTCTTTAAGTATAAATCTTCTAATCTTAGCATATTGAGAAAATATATATAATTTTAAAACTATAGTAGAAAAATAAATACAATATGGTATATATAAGAATTAATTCGTGATACTAATCTTAATTTAAAAAGAAACAAAAAGAACTAAGCATAACGTGCTAACTTGTTAGGTTGATTTTTTCTTTTTTTTTTTAATTTAAAGATTGTAGATGACTAATTAGAAGAACTGCAGTCGCCTTTAATAAAAAAAATATTATCCACATATTAATTTTTTTTTTTTTCCCTTTTCTAGATGAGTGAGGCATTTAATTGATCATATAATATAATCATTGTCGGTTGCTATAAATAATAATAAACATGATTAGAGATGAGCTTTTTTATATAAATCATTAATTACTAATTAACATTAATCACAAATAATATAATTATTTATAAATAAAATATAACAAGCACACGTATGATGATGATGAAATTATAATTTAGAAAGTTTCACAGAAGAAGAAAACTTGTTACTTAGATCATGCGTGGATGATTAGCCTTTTTCAATCAAAGTATTATTAGTTGATCATTACTTAATTATTTTCTTTCGAAAATTATATGATTTAATTATCAAATAACTAAAAAAAACTTGGATTTGATAGTGTAATTAGGTCCTACCACGTTACAAGCACATGCCTTTCCCGGTCTTTGCGGTCCCTTAATTCATGCATCGTTTTCTATCAATAGAATTTTTTAAATAATAATAATAATAATAATAATAATAATAATAATAATAATAATATTCAAGAAACAAAATATGGATATGTGTGAATTAACAAGTTATTGCAAAGAAAATGAGATGCTGACTTGACAATATTGAAAACAAATAGGATATGGTTTGGTTGATATTGAACTTTTGTTTCTTGTTTAATTTAATTAATTAAAATTTTGGAATATAATGTTAATTGTACAACTTTGGTTTCTTTTTTATACTCAGAAATTGTTAAGCCTCAACCAAAGCTTTCAATCTTTGTTTCTTTCGTATGGGAAGACTAGGAAATGGATAACGATTGGTTTCCCGCTTCATAATTTTTATCGGACCATAAAGCGTAAATAATTTTAGACTGTCCAAATAAAATGGGATTTCTCAAGATCGAATTTGTATTCTTATTTTACGGAAATTGAAATCAATTGCCACCAAAATCGAGATTTCATTAATCCACTTTATAAACTTTTAATACATATAATCTCTTTCAAAAATTAAAAATTCAATCCATAATAAAAAAAATACTCACAAATACCAAAACTAAATAAATCTCATACTCAAAACTTATTTTTTAAAATAAAAAAGAATAAGGAAAAAAAAAAAAAAGAAGAAAAGACTTTGCAAGGTTCAATGTGATTTGTCTGCATGTAAAGGTCAAGATTTGTGGCTTCCTAAACAGAAAAAATAATGGCAATGTCAAAAAGGAACGTCAAAGGGCACATTTTTTCTTGACGGAGTATTTAATTTGTCGACAAAACGCATCATAGAAGAATGGAAAGTTCACTTGAAAATTAAAGTAATAAATATGCTTTTGCTACCTTCACTTTATAATTATTCTCCTTTCTTTATTGAATTATTTCTTGAGATTAGAAAAAAAATAAAAAAAGAAAAAAGAAAAAACAACCGAAGCGAAATGTCCTAACATCAATATGTGCATTCAAAAATATTATTCATGTTTACAACTTATATATGCACTCTAAATTTGTGATCCTAAAACACTAAAAAGGAACAATCTTTGCTTCTAACTTAAAATGATATCCACAAAAAGGAAGATGGGTTTTTCATCCAACTAAAATGTTGTCGGTTAGAGATGGAAATGAAAGTGCCCCTCACAAGGGGTTGTAGTTGAAGGACACCAACAAAACCCCAACATGGAAGGGACAATAGCCACTAGGGTTTTCAATAGTCACTTTCTAAAGGTTAGTTCATAACATGGTTTGCTTACTCTATCCGCAAACAATCCCACTTGGAATTTTCAAGATAGGAGCATTTCATAAATTTAGAGTCCAATCCCCACCATGTGACTTTTAATGTGAGATTGGGAGTGTAGGCCAACTAAACCTTTGTAAGGTCAAAATTTAGTTGTATTTGGTAGTTTGAGTTCAACTTCAATTAAGTTACCCATCTCATCTCACGTAATAATACTTTTCTGAATTAAATGATTAATACTCCTTCCATCTTAAAATATAAATCGTTTTGAAAATTTTAAAATTAAAGTTCTAAAAAGGATAAATTTTTGGACCAATGAGTAATATTCTATCATTTATGATTTACTACTGACGTTGAAGTTACCATAGATAAAAGTGTAAAAAGAGGTAAATTGAGCCTTTGCACCTTTTCATCTAAGATTGGTGAAAATGTTTTGGCAAAATGAGATTTCTGTTTCATTTCATTTCCATTTAAGGGTTTAGTATGTTATTAACGTTTAAAGATTTAATAACTTAACACTAATGGATAAAATTAAAAATATTAGCCAAATTGAAAAAAAAGGGTCAAAATTTATTTATTCATTTATTTTTTAAAATCATTAAGCCTTTTTATATGATGACATGGCCTGTCCATGTGGCGCTAAGGTGGCAATGTGTGAGTCCACTGATGGCCACATCAGCTAGATTCTAAGGGAATCTGTAAGAAATACAAAATTGATAAGAAAAGTCACAAAAGGCACAGAAGTGCAGCAATTTAAACTGTGTCATCCATTGCACAACAAAAAAATTTACAAACTGAAACATTAAGTTTACAATGGAAACAGCATCTCCATGAGATTTGCAGCAAAGGGAACCATAAGCCTCACGCTATTAATGGCAACACCATTCTTCTACTCTCATAAGAATGATGCAGACAATAAGAGGGGTGGCGGACTAAAACGCAGAGCAAAGTGTTCAGAAAGAAAGAAATTAAATTATTGTCTGATAATTATGGAGCAGAGCTTTATTTTTTCAGCATGGCATCACATACCTTCACAGCATCTACATTATCTCTAACATTATGTACTCTCACAATGTTCGCTCCTCCCAAAATCCCGGCAGTGATGGAAGCAATGGTTGCAGGATCTCTTTCAATTGCAGCAGGGCGAGAGCAAATTTCACCCAAGAATCTCTTTCTGGAAGGTCCAATGAGTACAGGAGCATGAGACAAGGCTAAGCTTTTTTTTGCAATCTCTGCTCTAATAGTTGGCAATCCCATGAGTATGTCCAAATTCTGCCGAGTGTTCTTTGAGAATCCAATTCCAGGATCAATGATAACCCTCCAAGCTGGGATGCCTGATAATTCTGCATCATTAATCCTCAAATACAACTCAGATGCAACCTGCTTACAAACGTCATCATATTGCAGGTTCTCAGTATTCTGCATTGTAGTTGGATCTCCTCTCATGTGCATTGTGACATAAGGAACCTCCAGGCCAGCAACAACCTTAGTCATGTTTGGGTCCAACCGTCCACCAGAAACATCATTTACAAGCTGCGCTCCCATTTTGACTGCTTCTGAAGCAACTTCAGAGTAAAAAGTGTCCACAGATATGAGCTTTCCATTCATCTCAGGTATTTTAACGACCGCTTCTAAGACAGGCATTAGTCTATCTAATTCTTCCTGAGGAGATAACCTAGAGGCCATTGGCCTTGTTGATTGAGCTCCAAAATCAATAATATCTACCCCTTCTGAAAGCATCAAGTGGACCTGAGAAACTACAGAATCCACACACTGGAACTTTCCTCCATCACTAAAACTATCAGGGGTTAAATTAATAATACCCATCACAGAAGTTTTCTGTGACCAATCCCACAAGTGATTTCCAATTGGTATAACTCTTTTCAACCCTTCCTTCCCAATAAGGTGTTCACCACCCAATTTCTCCCATGATTCAAAAAGTCCACCAGAATGCCTCGACAAAGAATGCCAGCAAGCAACTGTATCATTCTCAATGTCTGATCCCAGTAAATCTACCAATGGGGCCATTACAAATGGTCTCTCCCATATTCTCTCATGAGGGACAGTGAGTGTCGCCGAATCAATTCTGAACTTTCCATAGAACAATATATCCAAATCAATTGGCCTTGGCCCATATCTTATCCCAGCAGTACGGCCGATATCCTTTTCAATCTTCTTAAGCACTTCCAGCAACTCATGTGGACCATGTTTCGTAACAGCTCTAACAGCTGAGTTAAGAAAATGAGGCTGATCAGTCACATAGGCAGGTGCTGTCTCATATAAACAACCATGTCTAGTAATATTAATGCCAGATTGCTTCATCATCTGTAATGCTTTGTTGAAATTATGGAGTCTCTGACCCACATTGCTTCCCAAAGCAATTACTACTTCCTGGTCTTGAGAATGAAGTTCCATATTACTATCTGATGCTGAATGGAAAAGGCAAAAAGAAGGTCCTGCAAAGAATATGAAACAACTATCAAAGGACCAAACCTAGTATCCTTCATAGTATTGAAAAAAAAAAAGTTTTATTTGCCAGATTATATACACTAATTTCTATCTTCCTTTACTGAATTCCCTATTAGAACTCATCCAAACATATTTGCCAGATTATATACACTAATTTCTATCTTCCTTTACTGAATTCCCTATTAGAACTCATCCAAACATATTTGCCAGATTATATACACTAATTTCTATCTTCCTTTACTGAATTCCCTATTAGAACTCATCCAAACATATTTGCCAGATTATATACACTAATTTCTATCTTCCTTTACTGAATTCCCTATTAGAACTCATCCAAACATATTTGCCAGATTATATACACTAATTTCTATCTTCCTTTACTGAATTCCCTATTAGAACTCATCCAAACATTTATGGAGTCTCTGACCCACTATTGTGCTTCCCAAAGCAATTACATTACTTCCTGGTCTTGAGAATGAAGTCTCCATATTACTATCAAGATGCCTGAATGGCAGAAAGCAAAAAGAAGGTCCTGCAAACGGAGATATTGAAACAACTATCAAAGGACCAAACCTAGTATCCTTGCATTAGTATTTGCAAAAGAAAAAAAAAGTTTTCATTTGCCATGAATTATTTAGCTATCACTAATTTTCTATCTTACCTTTTACTGAAATTCCTATTTAGAAACTCATCCAATACATATTTGCCAGATTTAATATACAGCTAATTTCTATCTTCCTTTACTGATATTCCCCTATTAGAACTCATGCCAAATCAACGTAAAACAAATGACACAAGCCCACATTAGAACATGACACGCAAGAAACGGATCTATCAAGGACATGACGCCACCTATTTGCCAGATTATATACACTAATTTCTATCTTCCTTTACTGAATTCCCTATTAGAACTCATCCAAACATATTTGCCAGATTATATACACTAATTTCTATCTTCCTTTACTGAATTCCCTATTAGAACTCATCCAAACATATTTGCCAGATTATATACACTAATTTCTATCTTCCTTTACTGAATTCCCTATTAGAACTCATCCAAACATATTTGCCAGATTATATACACTAATTTCTATCTTCCTTTACTGAATTCCCTATTAGAACTCATCCAAACATATTTGCCAGATTATATACACTAATTTCTATCTTCCTTTACTGAATTCCCTATTAGAACTCATCCAAACAAGTAAACAAATGACACAACCCACATTAGATGACACAAGAACGATCTATCAGGACAGACGCCACCAAATCCAAAATAGCACACAGATACCTGGTCACAGTATAAATCAACAGTGTAATTTAAAAGCCAATAAAAAGTAACTTTGAACCATCAAGAGTGTATACACATTATTACCCCTCAAGTGATTTATGGCATCACCAAGCCCTTGTTTGGTGGGTATCAGCCGCTTGAAGAGGCTCATATTAGGAGAGAGGTCTCAAAAAACAAAAAGTTCATTTTAACTATTCGACCTGTAGCCTTCTTCAGTATCAAATATGTCCTGTATTGCAAAATACATAAACCTCAGTAAGTCAGCTCAATGGATAGCATACATGAAAAAAATATAGGGCACATTTTTATCAAACGCACCCCAATTAAAAGAGTTATCAGTTGCAAGCGCATGGAATTCACTGAGACGCATTAATTCTAAAATCTCTTCCACAAACAAATATGCGTTTATTCCATCTATCTCCAAGCATTACTTTTCTTTCCTTGTTAGTCAGTCATTTTAACAGATTAACAGATTAACGTGCACTACCCAAAATGCTTATTTTTGTAATGGGTTTTGGAAAACCGAATATCCCTACTTTTTTCACCCCCATACTCTCTAAGAGGAATTAGAATGAGTCACTTGACATGCAAAGCCATTGAAAGAGGAAGCTTTACCAGTTCTTTTATTTTTTTCATGTAAAATCGCTTGTTCAGATACTACCACTAACTCACCTTAGAAATGTTATAATTTGGGGGGATAAAAAAATTAACAACTGAGTTATCAAATTAATTAATATCTCGATGACAGCTTCAAGGGTTTCATATAGATTTTTTGTCGAACAGTTTGTATGCAACACCGAGCACGACTAAAAAGCAGCGAGTTTGGTATCAGAATTACTTAAATAAAATCCAAAGAGAAATATACAAGAATACCGGTTTAAATCTGGAACGAAAGAGAGCCCCTTTTTTCCTTCTCCCTTGCTACTTCAGTCCCTTTCAATGCTTCATGTGTTCTTCCTTTTGGTTGCCTCAAGACATATAAAGGCATTTTATTTCAAGCAGCCAACCTCAGAATCATCGAAAACAACCACTGCTTTTGTACGTTTTGGCAACTTTGGTGTACTTTTGCTTAACTGAATACCTAATATTGGCAGATGGAGGGCGGATTTCTGTCGTTTAGATGATAATCTTTACAAAGCGATTCCTCGTGTTTAAAAACGACATAACTTTTTTTCCATGCATGAACTGCGAGCTTGACTCTTTCGGTAAACGTTACAACAATAAACAAGGGCAAGTAGAAAGTAAATAATAATAAAAAAAATTATTAGAGGGTAAAGGTATTTTTTATTTGATTTGGAATATTATAAGGCAAGATTAAATATAAAAATTATCAAAACTATTTGAAATTATATAAATTTATCAGAATTTTTAATAGAATATTATTTATTAATATTAAATTAGTTTAAAATAGAAGAAACATGGAGAGGATAATTTGAGATTTTGAAAAATAAAAATGGATATATAAAAAAATAATAAAATTCATAACTTTCTCCAAGAATCAATTTGATGGTTGAAAATGCTCGAGAAGATTCTTCATTTTGATGTAATGTTTTATCAGATTTTTTCACTCAACATTGTCGGTTGAACCTGATGGCCCAGGCATGGATGCTTAATTATATTAAATTTTTCCTAGGTATTAATAATAAAAGAAAAAGATTTTACTGTTAAAAAAATCATAAAAAAAATAACTACCCATCTTTCCCTCAAAAAAATCTATCCAAACAAGCCCTTAGGGCACTGCTTTGATATTGTGAGCCAAATTTACTGTGCAGAAAGGGTCAAAGTGCCATAAAAAATAAGTAACGAACATTGAATTAAACCATCAGGAGAGTAGAATTTTCATCCATTCAGGAATATGAACATGAAAGCTGTCTGTTCCTTGATAAAAACTTCCACAACAATGAATTGTTCATGAGAAAATTCAGTACATATAGTTGCACATTTTAATTGTAACCGATGGCGTCACGAGAAGATCAGCCATTGAAATAATGAGGAAATCAAAGAACAAAAATTCATTTTCCTGAGCAATACAAATTTTGGACAGTAAACAAATAAAATCTAACTTGGGGCACTTTGTATGCAAGGATGCATTTCTGCCAGGAACAACCTTCTATTCCAGCAACAACCCCGACAAAATACAATTTTGATTTGAACAGAGACAAAACCTCGTATCTTAAAGAGATGATGAATTAACAACAAAGAATCCCACTACAAAGAAAGAATCGAACCCGAAAGAATATTACCTTAGGCTGTCAATATGGTCAGTCTATAAACAATCCAAGAAATAGGATGAAGTGAAGTGTTGATCAGAAAAGCTTGCATCAAAGGCTGCTGCTTTCGCTGGCAGAAAGTGACGGACCCTCAGATTTAACTACAAGCGTGCTTCTGCTACTTATATCAAGCCCCTGCAATCGTCCCAAAGGATCCTGCTGCAACATATCCGGGAAGGCATGTGAATGAGATGAACCTCCCATAGGTTGAAGTGGAGTTGACATGTTGGACTGGAACGAATGAAACTGAGGCATCTGCATGTTTTGGCTGTTAACTATCCTAGTTTGAGACTGGGGCAGAAAGAAGGAAGATTGGGTGTATGGCATATGGTGCATTCCTAAATTATAGGTATCCGTTGGCGTCATCATTTCTCCAGTGGCAAGTTTGAGTCTCTCTACTTCCTTCTTTAGTGCTTCATTCAGAGCTGCATATCAGAGAGTTGCAGTTAATAAACGTTCCTACTATATGTTAAATGAAGCCAAATCAGAGAAAAGTGGTTTATTTTTTTTAGTACATTTTTATATTGAAAATCTACAAGGAGAAATATGTCATTTCTCATTGCATCCCACACTCTTAGATTGTAAAATGTTGACTAGAAGCTTTTGCCAATAATAATGAGAAATCACATATTCCAAGCACTGGAACCCCAGATAGTGGTCCACACTGCAGCAAGGCTAACCCACAGTTACAGTTTGACAGTAACGACATGTAGAAAGCTATCATTACAATTCAGAACATCATTCCCATATGTTTTGAAAAACATGGTAAGTCTTGAAAACATATAATCACTAGGTCAACGCATAGACTGTTCAATTACATAGCAAGTGGAATGGTCCCTAGATTGCCTATTGGGAACTTTCATTAAAAAATATGTCCAACACTAAATAAGATAAAACATACCATCACGTAATTGAGCCTGTTGTTCCATAGCTTGCAACCGAAGCTTAAGCTCTGTGTTCTCAGTAGATAGACCTGTTGTATCTCTCTGAAAGAGAACAGAAGACCATAAATAAATGGCATTGAAAGAAAAAAAAATTCAAGCTCTTACATAACCTGAAATGTGTTTTTGACCACAAGAGCAAACATAAAACAGGAAAGATATAGAAGGCTAATCATTAAGTTTTTCAAATACGAGAACCAATGTTCTTTATTTCCATGAAATATGTGCTAAACCTGGAATAGTGTGAGTTGTGCAGAAAGTGTAGTTGCTTCTGTCTGAAGGGTCTGCACTTTTCTTTCAAGTTCTGATATATAGCGGGCTTTCCTTTCTTTTGACCGAGCAGCAGACTGCCGATTTGCAATAATCCTGCATAAATTACTTGTTTCAGAAGAAAAAAGAGTGCACACCCATTTCCACCATTTGAAACAGTGACAAATTTGGAAAACAAATTTCCTTGATTACTAGAGAAACAGGTCCTTAGAGGTTCATGAATACATTTCATACTTTAGTACAACAAATTAATATGCGGAACAACTGTAATAAACCAAAAGAGCCTCCTTCACCGGAAGTAGATTATTATGATACAAGAAACATATCCAAAGCCAGTGCATCCCTTCATTTTGTCTATTCAACTTCAAAGCATTATTTCATTTGCTCTGCAATCAAAGATTTTGAAGGTAGCAGCCGGATCATATTTTTGCATAGGTGCACTGATTATGACATAGCATAAAGTAACATCAAATCAAACTAAAAATATTAATATGCCTGGAACATATTATTAATATATATAGCCCAGTGCATTTCCCTCATTTTTGCTATTCAAACTTCAAAGCATTATTCATTGCTCTTGCAATCAAAAATTTTGAAAGGTAGCAGCCGGAGTCATATATATTTTTTAGGCATAGCGTGCACTGATTATGACAGTTAGCAATAAAGTAACATTCAAATCAAAACTAAAAATAATTAATATTGCCTGGGAACATATTTATTAATCAATATTATATATACCTATACTCATTATATATATATATATTTGAGAACGAAATTTTTTGAGCTTAATTGGCCAACAACAAAAGTTATAAGAGACAAAAAAAACTCATTGCAACAATCCACAGATAGAGAATAAAAGAAAGAAAAACAGAGGCAAAAGTTAAGCAATCAACAATTAATAGATTGGCTATGATTTCATGCGGTATATATGAGAACGAAATTTTTTGAGCTTAATTGGCCAACAAAAGTTAAGAGACAAAAAACATGCACAATCCACAGATAGAGAATAAAAGAAAAGAAAACAGAGGCCAAGTTAGCAATCAAATTAATAGATGGTATGATTTCATGGGCCTCTCATCAAAGACAGTACTGCCTACATGTCTATTAAAACCCCAATAGAATATTCCCATGCCATCAACCTCCATTATATCATTGTTCAATAGAGCAGCGCCCCAAAAGAAGCTCTTATCCTCTCATCAAATTGAACGCAACTAAGCTTTAACCCAAATTAATAAGGTTAGCAATATGGGTCAATTTTGTTTCCACTGATTTAGTGCCGCATCTTCAGAAATGACAGTGATAGAGTTCCTAATAATATGTCACAAACTAAATAATCAATGAACAAATTGCCTATAAACACAATAGATCTTTTGTCATGCATTGGATCAAGAGACCGTTATGCTTTCATAAAAACAAAACAAAAACAGCTCGGAACATTGACTGAAAGCTCAGAAGTTTCACATTTACACATTCTTGATAGCAAAAAGAGGGCTGCAAGAAGCATAAAGAAATGCGTGAGGCGAAAAAAACCGCACCAAATACCAACCCAATTTTCACTCAAGGCTTAAAGGATAGTCCATAGTCCAACAGAAACATATCAAAAACGCAACCGGTTCAGTTCAAGGAAAAATAAGAACTACTCATTTGCGTCAAACCAAATACATTGTCTCTCAAAAGCAACCAACTTTATATAGAATTGCGGTGACATCAACTTTTTAAGGGGGAAAAAAAGATCTTTTAAAACCAATTGCAAATTGACCAGACAACCAAAACATTTTTTCCCACGAACGTAAAAGAGGATAAAAAGGAAAAGGAAAACCTTTTGGCTCGTTTTGGATCGAGAGTCCACAGCTCAGCTAATTTATCAGGAGCCATAGCTTTCTTGGCCTCTATAGACTCCAAAAACGAAGACCCATCAACCGAATTGCTATACCTATGTCTTGGCCTCACATTCTTTTCTTCATCCGCATCGACCACCCCGCCGCCAATTCTTCCTACTTGGACCCCACCACCATCAGTTAACCCATTAACCGCATTGTCAAGTTTCAGACCCGAAGGACCTTCCTCGGGTCTGGATCCGAGCTTTTCAATGTCCATGTAGGTGCAAAAGAGGTCGTCCTCGGATCCAAGCTCATCGAAGGAGCTTCCAGATGGTCCTTCGAATGGATCTGTGACGAGATCCAGATCTTCCTGAAGCCGGAAATGGACCTCGGAGTGTGCCCGCCGGTGACCAGAGCTCCGGAAAGAAAATGGTTGTCCATGAGGAAAGTTTTGTGTTTCTAACGTTGGATTTGGTTTAGAGTTGTTTGTGTTTGTTGGATCCTGCATTTTGGGTAATGAAATGTTTCAACTCTCAATGGGTTTCAGCTTCTGTTGCTGCTACTGCTGCTGCTTCTTCTTCTTCGACGAGTCTCATGGCCATACACACCGCGGGTTACACAGATGAAAAGAGCGCCTGTCTGTGTTTTTTTTCACTGGAAAGACGTTACGCCGTGCCGTTTTGCTGTATTTTTCGGATAAATTACAAATCCCTCCTTGCTTTTGAGTACATATACGCTTTTGGCCCTTCCTCCTGCGAATCCTGTAATTATTTTTTCACTTTTTTTATATATTTTTTTACTACAATCTTTTTTATCTTTCATTTACTTTTTTAACTTTGTTCTATTGCAGAAATAGTTCTTTTAATTTTTATCCACAATTTTTTAATATTAAAAATAAAAGAGAATTATATAAAAGTTAGTGATATTATAATCTTAAAAAACTACTTTAAATAAATAAAAAGTTACTCTTATTTATAATTATTTATCTTTCAAAAACATTACCTTCTCCTGGTTTCTAACAAATTATTATTATTATTATTGTAACAAATTAATTTACTTTTAACCATTTTATTAACCAAGTACTTAAATTAAATAATTTTTACCAAATATTTAACTATCTATTTTTAAAATAATTTATAAATTAAAAAAAAAAACCATTTATATACTATTTATTTCTTATCACTAGCATGTGCATTTAATAGGGACAAGTAATTAAAGGGTTTTTTTTAAAAAAAGAAAAATAAATTGATTGATGAAAATCGAGAAATAGATAATTAAATTCTAAGAACACTCTATTGCATTTACTTTATACTCAAGATATTTCTCAAAGGATCTTTCTCTTTTCCTTTTTCTTTTAATTAAAAAAAAAAAAAGTCATTTTCTCTTGTTAAGCACAAAAGTTGCTAACAGCTAAGGAATGATTTAAATCAACATGATACATATTTTGTGGGCCAAAAGAGAGTGATTTAGTTCAGTATAATTAACAATTAAGTGCTCATCTTTGCTGTGAAATTATATTCCCATTTTAATTAAGCCGCAAAATTAATATTTTATAATTATTAGCTGTTTTAATAATGTTTTTGTTGTTTGAATAGTTAGTAGTTGTTTGAATAGTTTTTCATAAAACGTTAAAAGTTAAACGTTACTACAACAGTTTTTTAAACAGTTTTTGCTAGTTTTTGTAGTGTTCGGTAACATGGCGTTTGAACCGATTTTTAGAGATTAAAGTAGTGTTTTATAAAATATTAACTCGTGCAATGTTTAGCTTTTAGAGATTTTATGAAACGCTACTTAAACGGCTAATAGCTAAACACTACTAAAGCAGTTAATAGTTACTAAAATAACTAATTTTACTGAATAGACCCTAAACTTTTTATAAAATGTTACCGTAACTTCTAAAAACTAGTTCAAATGTATATTACTAAACACTATAATAAAATAGCTTTTAATATTTTAACCAATCAAAATACTAAAAACTACTTAAAAAGCTCTTATCGAATACAACGTAATTGTCTCTTAAATATGTTTAAAGTAGATCAAAGCTATATATAATTATTTTACTCTAGAAAATAAATTAATTTACATATATTGAACTTAATAATTTTTTTAAGAAAAAAAGTAATGTGAGGATGCACTTTCCTCGTAGTCCATAGGGCACCCTTGGATAGAAAACAGTGATGAGAAACACTAAAAAGTTGAGAGAAAGAGAACATTATTAGAGAGATAGGAAGTAATGGTTGAACCACTAATGGCACAATGGTCCACATCTCATCAATACCCACCTAGCTAAATGCTAATCTCCACTTAAGTAAACTCCTACCCTAATATTAGCATACCACATCTTAAGATCCAATAATTATTAGTGTAATTGTCAAAAAGAAAAATATTAGTGTAATGTAATCAAATAATTATCTTATGTTTCATTAATTATAGCATAAAAAAATTGTATTAACGAGGGATTACCTAGTAGTTTATTTTGGTTCTAAAGCACCTATTGTGTATAATCTCAGGCAAAGAACCTATCATAAGGGTTGGCTCTCAAATTCTAGTCTATCTTCCATGAGTAGGGATGATAAATTTATTCGACCTGTCCGACATGCTATCTAATTTTGATAGATTAGATAGTGAGTAAGATTCGATCTGATCCGATTTTGACAAACTTGATTCAGGTTTGAATTTAAGAATTCAAGTATTTCACTATCCCTTACCCTAACCATAGATGGGTCGAAGATATGGAGAAAGTTGGGGGCACATGGTTTTGGAATTGGGTTGTGTTTGTATCGCAACTGTTTTTTGATTTACTTCACCTAAAAAGGGTGTTGGTTTTAATAAGGGTTAGCAAAAGTAGGTGAAGGGACAGACATGGTTCATGGCCCTGAATGATGAAACTTGCATAGAGAGACAGATGTTGTCGTTTAGGGTCCACAGGATTGGGACTTATAATTACAAGGTTATAGCCAGTGTAGTTTAGCCATGGAAGAACTACTCCTTGTCCACACGATCTCCATGTGCCCTCTTTTACAAGTAGGTGAAGTCTTTCCTTGTCAAAGAGGAAAAACAATACGTGAATAAGATGTAATTTGATTGTTCTTTCTATTTCTTATAAAAATATAAAATGATTCTCAATTATTATAGTATATATGATTTAATGTTGTACAAAGAGGTGACAACATTGGTAGCTAGCATCTAATTAAATATATACATACATACAAAGGGATCCAAAGATGAAAAGTATTTTGGCCATAATAACCATCTTTTGATTAAAGGAAGAGTGGGAGAAGGATTTGGTCCTCAAGAATATAAAAACCATATAATAATATAATTTTTTTAGAACAATTAATTAGGATTAGGTACCATAAATCAACTAAATTCTTAGCTACCCTTTTAATTATTATTAATTTTTCCAAAAAAAAAAAAAAAAAATCCTTCTAATTACGTGATAAGATGTTAATTTGGATTGGTTCTTTGCTTATTTCTTATAAAAAAATATAAAATGAATTCTCATTATTATAGTATAATATGAATTTCAATGTTTGTACAAAAGAGGAAACATTGGTAGCTAGCATATATTAAATTATATACTAAACATACAAAGGGATCCAAAGATGAAAAGTATTTTTTGGGCCATAATAACCATCTTTTTGATTAAAGGAAGAGTGGCGAGAAGGATTGGCACGTCGAAGATATAAAAAACATATAATAATATAATTTTTGAACAATTAATTAGGACTTAGGTACATAAATTCAACTAAATTCTTAAGCTACCACTTTTAATTATTATTAAATTTTTCCAAAAAAAAAACAAAAAAAAAATCCTTCTAATTGTCAATTTCCCCATCTCATAATAATGGAGGTGAAAAGACACCAAAGAAAGACTAGTACAAGAAAATTTAAAAAAAAAAAAAAAAAAATCCTTCTAATTGTCATTTCCCCATCTCAATAATAATGGAGTGAAAAGACACCAAAGAAAGACTAGTACAAGAAAATTTTAAGCTATCCTTTCTTCTTCTACTAAATATAATTCCTTTGCAGATCAGTAATTTTTTCAGCTTAATTAAGCTATCCTTCCTCCATATTTGTTACTTTTAGAAACCAGAAAGTCCATTCATGTTGTCAAGTTTCTAGCTAGTTGCTACTATTCAACTCCTCTTTCCTTATTTTATGAGATCAACAAGAACCTAAACAAAGGCAACACCTTCTTTTTCTTTCTTTTCCCTTTACATATACATCTCTCTCTCTCTCTCTCTCTCTCTCTCTCTCTCTGTTGAAACTTCTAAACCCATAAACAGATAAACTCTACCCTTTTCTATTTCAAGAACAAGGAACTGAAATGAACTCTTCACTTTCAGTTTCTTTTGTTGTTCGATTTAATATGAAGAAGCCTTGGAGCCATGATGAGATAATCTCGACCCTATTTGGATAATTGTTTTCTTTTCTTCTCCATCAAAGAAGTTGCAGAAATTTTGAGTAAAAAGACTTATCTTTTCTTGGTTATACGAGTTAACAATGGTAAGCAGTCATAATTACCATCGCCCTCATAGACTACTTCTTGATACACAATCAAGCAGTACAGCACCAACCTCAGATGGAAGCAGAGCGCGCAGTGGAAGCTATACTAATGAAGCAAATTTTGACACAAATATGGTTATTATATTAGCAGCTTTGCTCTGTGCATTAATATGTGCACTTGGGTTAAACTCAATAGTTCGCTGTGCATTAAGGTGTAGCAGAAGGTTTAGCTTCGAGACAGCTGATGAGGCAGCAGCTCGTTTAGCAGCAACTGGGCTTAAAAAAAGCGCATTGAGACAAATTCCTGTAGTTATATATGGTTCAGCAGGAGATGGAATACAAATAATAGCTACAGATTGTGCAATTTGTCTTGGAGAGTTTATGGATGGGGAGAAAATTAGAGTTTTGCCAAAATGTAGCCATGGTTTTCATGTAAGGTGTATAGACACTTGGTTGGTTTCACATTCTTCTTGTCCTACTTGTAGACAGTCATTGATAGAGCAACCAGCAGTTGCTTCTGGACAAGTAATGGTGGCTATTTCTGTTGATGCAGAAGCTCATACTGGTGGGATCAGAACTGATCATGTGCCTATGGCTGCAGATGAGGTAGGTTAATTATGATCTACCTTGCACGGAAACGCGAAAACTACATTTAAAATATAATTTTACACGGAGAAATATTATTTTATATGGAGAAAAACAGACAAGTGAAAATGTTTTCGAACGGCGAAAAATGCTTATAGCTAAATGTTGCTATGCATCATAGATTATGACTGCAAATACATGAATAATTAACCAAGTACCTAGAGGGTAATTAATGAAATTAAGGGTTTTTCTTAATTTGAAATTTTTATTTTAAATTTTTAGTTGGTTAATTGATGTAATTATGAATATCTATATACAGAAAGAGAGAGATGTGAAGCTTCAGTTAAAGGTTTATGAGAGGAAAAAGTTTGTTTGTAGATGTTTAGTTTAGTGCTATGGATCAGAAAATTGATCCATCTTTGATTAATTAGAAGGTTTCTTTCTTGTTTGCTTATTACTATGTGTTAAAATGCCTTTTAACATTTTTATTATAATTCAACATTAATTTATGTCTTGTCTTGTTTTGTTTGTGGCACTAATTGGTTCATCTAAAGAAGGGTTCTATTGTATAAAAGCAAGTTTGATGTCTTAAATTAAGAATTTCTGTCTTGGTTTATTTATTCAATTATTCATTTTTAACCTCTAATTATAATGCGGTAGATGCAAATTATACTAATTGTGCAAAGATTCAAAATTCACTCTCTCATTTCTTATATTCATTCAGAAATAATAATTGAAACAAATTATTATTCTTTTTCCTAATTAATTAAAATTCAATTTTTTTTTCTTACTTGAGACAAATTTTTGCATAAGCAAGCATTTAATTCCTATGTGAGAACCATCCAATTTAGGAAGTTGATCCTTTTTTTTTTTTTTTCTGGTACATTTTATAAATTCACAATCTTAAATCTTAATACGACAATTGTAATAAAGTTGATTAATTTTTTCCCCTTGCTTTTTGAAAACATGATAAAGATTAAAGAGCATAGGATCTTTATCCATGCTTCCACATCTAACCATTTTGGAAAAATAGAAGTGGCTAAGGCAATTAGAAATTTCTGCAAATAACAGTAAATATGCTTCCTTTTAGTATGAAACCCACATTAAATTAATTTGAATATTTTACACAAAAGAATAAAATAAAAAAAATAACTATATGGGTTAAGCTCTAACCATGGTAAGTAATAATGGAGTCTAATAACCATTAAGAATGATTTCCAAGTCACAAGATTTGAAAGGATAAGCACAAATTAATAAGTTGAAAGTAATGGCCTTAGTTCAAATCAAGCAAGTCATGTCACTAGAAATTATTCTGGCTTCCACATGCCATATAGTATTTAAACTATTTCTTTACCCTTTCTAGTATTGAAAATAACACGAGAGTTCGAAGTAAAGTTGTGTTCTGCAACAATTTTTTTTTTAAAATAGTTTTTAGTGTAATATAGTGTTTGAATTAACTTTTAGAGATTAATATAGTATTTTATAAAATGTTAACTCATGTAACGTTTAGATTTTAGCGTTTAGTGAAAAACTATTCAAACGACTTTTTAGAGATTAATGTAGTATTTTATAAAATGTTAATTCATATAACGTTTAGAATTTAGCGTTTAGTGAAAAACTATTTAAACAGCTAATAGCTAAACATGATTAAAATAGCTAATGGATATTAAAATGGTTAATTTTGCGAAATAAACTTTAAATATAGAAAAAAAAAATCAAAGCAAAGAAGCATAAATATATATATTAAGGAATTCTTTAATTCATTAAGATAAGGAAGCTTATAGAATTTAGTCCACTTTTTTTCCTGTTTGATTTGATGGGCATTTTAGAGAAGAAGCATATGGAATCATGATTTTGTTGCTTAAAGAATGGAATCTCAAACTCATTTCTTTACTTTCTTCTATTTCTTTATATTTTTATTATTGTTTTTATAATCTTTTGTGGGATCTAGTAGGTCCATGATTAAGAAATTTCATTCATTGCACTAACTATTGTGATTAGGACTTTATATTTAGCATCATTCATCATTGGACCACCCTTTTCTATGCCTATTGATCAATGTCCATCCATCCTTAGAGTTTTTCTTTTCTTGATTTGAAAAGATTGGAATAAAAAAAAATTTTCTCACTAATAAATTAAAAGGAATAATTAATAATAACTTGATAAAAGAAAATTATATTTTTACCTCTAATACCAACACCCAAATGTGTTAGAAAGCTAAAATAATATGATAATGAGATTTTTTTTTTTTATACAAGAAATAAGCAAAATGCAAAAATATGTAAAGTTCATTTATGGGTTTAGCATGTGGAACCTTACTTCCAATTTCAAACTTTTTTCTTTCTTTTCAAACACCATCAAAAGGGGAGATTCTCTCATATATTTTACTTTATCTTTTTTGTTCAAAAGAGAAAGGAGAAATTAAGATAAGATAAGAAATTTCCTCTTTTCTTATTATTGAATCTTATATGAAGATATGGAAGGAATCAATCTTTCATTGTTCATAGTTTTTCCTTTGGAATGAAATGGGCCAATCTTGCCTTCTTACTAGGGTTGTAATTGCATCCTTTTTTTTTTTCTAAATGGGCCAAAATAGTAATATCCATTTTCACTATGTAGTTTAATATTAGAGCCCAATCCATAAAGAAAGATTGAAAACTCTTTTTTTATTATCATCGGGAAGGGGATTGGAACTTAGATCTATTCGCAAGTCGGTGAGCAGATAGAAAACTTAAAGGGCATGTGCATGAAATCTTTTATTGCGAAAAACCAGAAGCATAACAAGGAAAAGTTACAAATTTGATTGGTCCAAAGCATACAAAATTCAGAAAAAAAAACCTCAAAATCCCATTATTGAGCAGACTATTTTCATTTAGACAACTCTGCAGAAAGTGTATTAGCCAAGGAGGTTATAGTTGTAGCAGACACACCCCTTGTTCCTCCCAAATACCATTTCTTTATCATCTCCACAACATTTGCATTCTCCACCTTCAGCTTTGATTCCTCTTTCCCTTCTGTGCTAAATGCAATCTGTTCTTATTAAAACATGGAAAGATTTTTAATCATTAGTAGTTTTCCAATTTTATAACACAGCACAACTAAAAAACTCTCCAGAACTCGAACCCGACATAGTTAGAGCTTAGTGGGTTTCGGACACAGATGGTTATAGAAGAAAAAGAAGAAAAAACTGTGTTTTATCATGTAAATTTTACCTCAGCAGTAGGTGAGGTAGCAGGAAAATGGAAAGTGATAATGGAGTCTTTCTTGAAGTACTTAGACTGGAAAAATTCAACAACTTTCTCTAAAGCTTCTTCTTCCTCTTCTTCATATTTATCATCTGCCGCCAATCTGTCTCTCACAGCACTCTCTAGCTGCACTCCATATTGTGATCCTTTAATTTCCTTAATCACCACAACTCTAAGGAACTTCTCCACAGGAGCTGACCAATTAATTAATTAACTCCATAAGTATACCTTTAGAGTAATTTAAATTTGAAGTTCATGCTTAATTAATTAACTAATAATAATAATAATAACAAGGTAGCTCAACAGCGAAGAGCATTTGCAGGATTGATCACCATGATTTAGATGATGGGTTCAATCCTACGCTAATCAAACTCCTCAGGCCAGCGCCTTTCCCTTCGAGGAATGTGGAGGTTAGTCAGATTTACAGTAAACCGTTAAAATGTACACGTTCCGTACACCTTGCATAAGTATCCAAAATGATAATATAAGTACCAGCAATTAGAGCTTCAAAGAAATCATCATCTTCTGCAAGGTGATTTCCTGGTTTTCCCTTCCATTGTTGCAAATGGCCTACAATTTCAGGGTCCAAGTAAACTCCAATGGCTGTGAACTTAATTTGAAGAAAGTGAATTTCAATGTCTGTAATTCCATGACCAAGCAGAGATAAAGGCTTAGTGGTTGTGATCTTTGAGGGGAAAGGGACTTCATCTACCAAAACCACTTCAGTACCCACTGCAAAAAAAAAAAAAAAAAAAAATCAAATGTCTGTATTCATGCCAGCAGAGATAAAGGCTTTTAGTGGTTGTGATCTTGAGGGGAAACGGGACTTCAATCTACCAAAACCACTTCAGTATCCCACAAAAAAAAAAAAAAAAAAAAACACCAAAAAACATAAATTTTTGGTAAAAGGAATTGAAAAGCTTCAATAATTAGAGATCTTACTGTTATTAGGCCTTTGTTTTGGGGATAGAAAGGAGTTGTGAAGAGAAATTTTCTTTCAATTTTCAGATATTGAAGTAAAGAGATGATTGATATTTAAGAGTGTGCTTATCTAACTTTCTAACTTTGTTATATAGTTGATGGTGATGGTGATGGTGGTAGGTAGTGGAAGTTGGGGAGCTTGTGATTCACCTCATTTTCTCCAACTTTACTTCTATTTTTGAACTCTTCAAATTAATTTTCAATATAAATCTCAATTTTCCACATTATTTCGTTCATGTCCTTCCTAATTTCATAATATTTAGTGAGAATAAATTTATTTCATATAACTTTGTGAATTTCTTAAATTCGAAAAATGATTTACGATCGAGTTTGATTTAGAAAGAGAATTGAAAAGGAAACTTTTTTATTGAATAAATTGATTGAGCAGGAGTTTTAAATTAGTCCATGAAAAATAACTATTTTGTAATGTCAAAAGAATAATGTTAATTGGGCATATAGAAACAGAAGACAGATGAAGAATAAATGGAGCATTTATGAATATTAAGTAATAGAAATGGTTTCAAAGACCATTCGGCAACCCGCGTGGTTGGCCAATTGGTTGCGTAGCTAAATAGCTACCGTTCATTTTACCTACCCATTCCATTTATGTCAAAATTAAAAATTATGTCAAAATTCAAACATTAAATTAATTGAATTTCATTTTATAAAAAATTTAGTATTTTTTTATTTGAATCAAACCAGCAAAATACTCGTCTCGGTGTATATATTCTTTCGTAGTTTAGTATCTTGATTTTTTTATGTTATTTCAATGTTCGATGATACAATATTTATATTAACATAAAATTAAAGAGAACGGATTATGAAACGTTACATCATTTAAATTTTAATGAAACGATAATATCTAACAATTATTAAAATAACTAATTTTGTCGAACATGATCTAAAGGTGAATATTCGGTTAATTGAATCCAATTAAACTAGATTAGCTCAATTTTGATATAATCAAATGTATTTTATTGTGTTGAAAAAAATGATACATAAATTGAATCAAACCAAATTGATTCATTTTGAATTCAATTATTCCAAACCAAAGCTATTTTTTAAGTTGGAAAATAAATTTCTAAAATAGAAACTAAACGGGTTTTTGATATTCACAACAATCAATAACCGAATTTCTAAAATAATTATCCCAATCCTGCAATGCTACAATTTGGTTCAATTTTGGGCTTGAAACTGTGCTCACACGAAAAATGTCTGGGCCTTTTATTTGAAGACGGATGGTCTTAAGCCCATTTCTCTTCCAACGGCCTGCGAAATTTGGAATTATGTGGTGGACATATATATATATTTCCGTTGGACCTTTCAGTCAACGAATGGTAATATTACTATTATACTATATAGAAAGTGCAAAAAATAGAAATTTCCCGATGTTAACGTTGCCACATCAGCATTGATGACTAGGATTTCGCGTGTCATGCATTAAATGGGTGTAGTTTTTGGACATGCTGAGCGTGTGCTTTGTTTCTGCTGCGTACAATAAGTGCGTGCCTCCACGTGCTTCAGTCAATTTATGCACTACGCACCACATTCTCCACGTTACACTTGCTTTCCTCATTATCCACGGTTCTGATTAAATCCCTCACGCAATTCTATTCCCAGATCGCACGTGAACCACGCGATTAGAATCGCACCTACGTTAGCCAATCGCTGTTTGTTGCTGACCTCCTGGACTTCGGATTTTATCGCATGAGATTATATATAGGAAGCAACAATTACAATCAACTGCTGGCCACCGTTGGATTATAAGCAACACTTGTAATCAACAAACTTTTAACTAGAAAATGCTAGCATCTTTTTATGATTAATGCATATAATTTTCTTTTCCATTTCATATAAAACATAAATATGTTTCATTAGATTGTCTTTCTCAAAAAATATAATTCTATTATTCTCTTTTTCATTTGTTTTAAAATATAATTCTATTATTTTCTTTTTCAAAGATAATTTATTAATATATTCATGTTTAATGTACGTCTATATTTTTAATACAATTATTAATATAGAAGTATTTAAAAAAAACTAAATAAAAAATATTGTTTAATTATCTTAATAAATTATTATGCATTTGGCAAAAATGGTCATTTTGGGTCGCTTCGAATATTGACTTCAAGTTTAAGGGGCAAAGCGGTCATTTTGCACGAGCCTCGTTGGCAAGCTGGGCGATTGCAGGAAGTTCCAAGCGTAGAGGATTAGATTCTGCGTTGGAAATTGATGGACCAAACGTTATTATATAGAGGACAAGCTCCTTAAATACACGCCGAAGTGGAAATTCAAACCCGAAAACTCCCTTCCACGCTTTCCCCAATATTGACCGTCCAAATATCCTCTCTTTCTCGCTTCCTTCCTTCTCCGACGTAATTCCTTCGCATTTATTTCTCCAATTGCGCCCTCTTCCTGCTGCCGTGTGATTAGATGGCCTCCGTCGGAATTCGCTGTCAAGGAAACTGTCATTTTTTGAATCTCCGGGGACCGGAAAATTCTCCTGTTGGCCCCTGCTCCGTCGCGATCTCCGCCGGTTCTGATTCTTCGAAATTGAAACGATGGAGGATGAAAGCTGCAATGACAATAAAAAAGAATGAAAATATGATCAGCACCTCCGATTCGGCAGCTGCGAATGCAGCGGTTGTATATGAAAAGCTGGACGAGTGGATGAAAGATTCGGTGGTGGAGATAGTGAAGAATTTAAGAGAAGCGCCGTTGTTGGTTCAGGTTTACGATAAAGGCGAAACTACAGCGTTGAAGACGGAAAAAGCGGTAGAAGAGGAAACATGGAGTACGGTGAAGGAAAAATGGGGGAAAAGAGAGACGCCATTGCCAGAAGGAGTTATATTCGTGGAGCAATTAGATGAAGAAGATCCAGAGGAAATCACAACGAGAGCATGGGGAATAGTTGTGCAAGGGAAAGGAGTGGATTGTGGACCTGTTTGTTACTTGTTGAAGACAAGTAGAGTTGGGTCAGGTTTAGGGGCTTTTTGCACCCATTTCTGCTTGATGAAGGTGAAGAGTTTTAGGGAAAGTACAAGGTCTCAGCTTAAGAATTTTTGGTTGCTGGAAGGCCAATGATCATTTTCATTTTATTACTTGATTGATTGATTGATTGGTCAATGATTGATCACTTACTTGGAACAAACCATTGCCAATGTGATTAAATTGGTTTCTGTACATGACATTGATATGTGTAATAAAGAGATTGTTTGATCAATCAACAACTCTAATTGCATGGCTTCTCTTAATCTTTCTTCAATTTCTTTTCCCTTTTACCATTTCTCATTTCATTGAGGACGGGGAAGATGATTTCATATATCTAGGTTGCGAAGGCTCGAAGCTCCAGCCTCTCAGACTCAAAACTCAATATAATTTTTGAAAGTTTACTCGAACTCAACTTGAAATTCAAATTCAACTTGAAATTTTTGAGCTATGAGGTTCAAGTTCGATAAGATTCAAGGAGTTTTCAAGCTCAATACCATTTCGAGTTTTTTCAAACTTCTTCATATATTGATTTACATGCCTCCTACATATATCAATAATCCCAGTTAAAAAGGTGGTGACTTTTTATTTGATTCAACTTCTTTAACCTCGTTTCTGACTCATAAATCTGAAACCATTTGTACCCAATTAAGTTTTTTTCTTTAAATTTAAACTACTTTAAGGAGATATTACAAACAATTTGACTAGACTCGAAATTTGTAAATTCACTTTTAAAATCCTTTTTGATTCACCTAAGTTCCTATAAAACCTGAACCAACCTGATTGATCTCGCTCGAAAAGAGTAAAACTAAAATTCTGCTTGATATAAATATTTTGAAACATCTTTTCCATATGCTTTGACTTGACTACGTTCTTTCAGAAAAATAAAAAATTTAAGCACATGGTTTGTAACTCGACATTTATAGCAACTCGACCCATGGACGCTTGAGCCCCCTTAAGGCCCAAATAAAAGAGTACCTGTGTAGGCTTGGGCCTCAAGCCTTGAATAGGTCTACAATTAGGGGTAGTTTCAATGAGCATAGGCGTCAATTCTCGGTTTCTAATTGATAATCAAATCAAATCAATTCATTCAAATAGTTATTTTAAAATTTAGATTAGTAATCAGTTTAAATATATAAAACCATTTAGTCTTATAACATATATAAGTAACCGAATTTATTTTTAGACTCAAACTTGGTTTAAAATAATTAAATTCAAATCAATTTAATTCGGTTTGGATCTATATCATTTGATTCCATATTTGATTATTATAAAAATATATTCATATAAAACCGAACTAATACAAGTTAATTCTAAAAATAATTACGAGACAAATAAAATTTTATTAAAATTCATGCATATTTTATTCAAGATAGATTTGAGTGAATATCTAATAAATAAGTAAAACCTTTTATAGTCAAGAAAAAAAAATTTATTTCACAATAATGTAAATAACAAAAAATAATATCATTTTTCATTCAAATTATAATACCTATTTTTCACATAATCATTTTTTGAGATATATAATTAATAGTGATTAGTGAATAATAATTAGTAAGAGCTTAGCCTTAGAGGCAAAGCAAGAGAAGAGAGAAATAGGGAAATCGAGCAAATGATGGCATAAGAAGGAGCGGGTAGCAGCAAGTGCGCGAATTTTGGGCCCAAGCCGAAATCCCTCCAAGCTCGTATTTGAATTTGAAACCAAACTCGATTCACGTTTGCTTCTTTTTAAAATAAACCCCATTGCCATTGCTCTATGCGAGGCGCGCTCTCTCCTCCTTTTCTCTGCTGTTCAAATCAAAAATATATTTCAATTGCAGATCTGCTCCACTCTTTTCAAAACCCTAACTGTCCTATTTAAATTTTCAATTCCAGATATCCATTTGAAAAAAGATTCTAGATTGATTAATACTTTTCTTCATTTCATTATTTTTGTTCCTTTTTCATTCATGGATTATTGCTAAAAATCTGTAGTTTGAACTGGGTTTCAAGACTGTTTGAATGCTTTTTGTTTAAGGGTTTGGTTAGGTGCGAAAAAAGTCTCGGACTTGAACTGGGTTTTCTAAGACAATGAAGAGTGAAGGTGATCTAGGGTTGCCAGGATCGGATTCTAAGGTTGGCTATGAGAGAATCCGGTGTTTTGTGTTTTTGTTCCAATTCCATTTTATGACACTGTCGTTTTTTTTTTTTTTTTTTTTTTAGGTTTGGTTAGGTGCGAAAAAAAGGTCTCGGACTTGTAACTGGGGTTTTCTAAGACAATAAAGAGTGAAGGTGATTAGGGTTGCCAGGATCGTGATTCTAAGGTTTGGCTTGAGCGAATCCGGTGGTTTGTGGTTTTTGTTACATTCCCATTTTATGACACTGTCGTTTTTTTTTTTTTGTTTTTATTTATAGATTTTTTTTTTTTTTTTTTTTTTTTATTTATAAATTTTGCTTCTTTTAGGAGATTGGAGAGAAGCGAAGTAGTGGTGAATTGGGAGAGAAACAAGAAAGTGCTCCTAAGCGGATTAAAATGCGAGATCTTCATTCCGTGTTGAGGTCTGAAGGTAATATTTTTTTTCGTTTAAGTTATCAATTTTCCTGATGTTATTGAGTGCTGTTTAACGAATTTGGAATCTTAAAAAATAATAATAGAATTACAAATTCTTTCTGGTTTTTCATTTCCAAAAGACTACCTTTATACATTTTCTATTTTGGAAAATTGCACTTGTCCTCCAATTCCTTCAGTTTTTGTTTTCTTTCTTAATGTGCAGCCTTAATCATGTCATAGTTAGACCTCACTCAGTGAACCTTATTCACAGTTGGGATGCAATTTATTAGCCATGTTCAGGAATTTGTTGAAGCTTATCATTATTTCTTTTTGAAATTAATTTTGATGCTTTACAGTTCATTCAGAAATCAGTACCCATCATTCGAAAGAGGAAGAAGCCAATGATCAATTACAGTTTGGTGAAGAGATGTCTCAAATTACCAGTGTGCCAATAACCTTGGATCCTGATGCTTCTGAACTGGGAAGAACATCAAGAACCGTTTTATCAGTTGAGGTCAATCCTGCCACTAGACCACTGGATCTCAATTCTGAAGCTTATGTTGCTGATAGTTCAGCTGGCCACGGAAGTCCAGAGGGTACTGAGGCTTGCAACAAAGTATCCTTGCTTAAGCAGCATAATAGGGAACATGATTATAAACGTGTAACCTCTCGAGGGATTGGGTTGGATCTCAACGCAGAAGATGTTACAAGCTCCATGAACCAGGAGTTATTATCTACTTCAAAAAATCATGATCAGATGAAGTCAAGAGGGGATGCTTCGGAGTGTGGGAGTACTACTGGTCCAGCGGAGGGGAAAGATCCATTGAAAGTCTGGAAGGAGATGAAACAAAATGGTTTTCTCTCATCTTCTCAGGGGGGCATTTCGTTTCAAAGTGGTTTAATCTCATCTTCACATGGAGGGATACCAATGCCAAAGCAACGTGGGAGAAAAAGCAAGAATGATGTTCTTAAGAAAAAGATGGAGCTTGCTAAGAAAGAACAAGTTGATAGGTTCACAAAGATAGCTGCTCCAAGTGGACTCTTAAATGGATTGAACCCTGGTATTATAAATCACGTGAGAAACAGAAAACAGGTCCATTCCATAATAGAGGCCTTAGTGAGGTCTGAAAAACAAGAAAATAATTGCACTGAAGCCAAACAAGATAGCCATCTAAAAACCGAAACTAAAGAAATAAGTAGTGGTGGTGATTCAGGAATACATCGACTCAGTTTTTCTCAAGGAAATGGGGGTTCAACTATTTTATCGGGCAGCAAACACACAGGAGAGTTCCATATATTAGGTGGAGAAGGTGACTCCAGTGCAGTAAATAGGATATGTGGTAGAAATTCTGTTTCACACTCCACTGCTGTCACCGAGGATGATACATTAGCACTGAAATTATCAACATCAACCAAGGCGTCCGAGGAATCTAGCACTTTTTCTAATGAAGAATCAACAAATGTCACTAGCATTTCTTCTTTGTCTGTAAAAGGTGTGTACTTCAAGGGTATCTGTAATTTAATATATGCAGTTCTATGTTCGAATAAAATGGGGCAGCTTAGCAATAATTTGCTGAAAATGTGCTATATTAATGAATTCTAAAATTTGAAACTATTTGGGCGTCACTTTTTAACTTCATATTGAAATTTCAGCTGCTAGTGTTGCTTCCCAATGGCTAGAGCTTCTTCATCAAGACATTAAAGGACGCCTCTCAGGTAGTGGTCTATTTTTTGAATAAATTCTGATTGTGCAGGGAAGACTACATGGTAAATTATCCTGGTAATAAACTGTGTTCTGTACTTGCAGCTTTGCGGCGTAGTAAGAAGAGAGTTCGAGCTGTAATTACCACGGAGTTACCTTTTTTAATATCAAAAGAATTCTCATCTAATCAAGAGAATGATCCTTATATTATGAGAACTTCCTCTGATGGATTGACTAGTGATGCAATATCTGCCATGCATCAGGCAAGATGGAGCACATTGTTTGATCAGATGGATAAAGCACTTTCTGAAGAAGAGAAACAACTTGTGAGAAGATTATTCTGTTCTCCATCATATCTTCAAGGAATAAAACTATAGGTTTTTACCAAAATATTTTGTATTCTCTTGAAGAGGATCAGGAATACAGTCTCACCCAAGTGGTTTTTTCATCCATTTACAATTGTTTGTTTTAGTTTTTCTATACTGTACTTATTAATGGTAATGATTTTTCAAAAATATTTCTGCAAATCTCATGTTAAAATAAGCTTCTTTTTTTTTTTTTTTTTTCTATACTGTACTTATTAATGGTTCAATATTTTTTTCAAAAATATTTCTGCATAATCTCATGTTAAAATAAGCTTTGAAAATAAGCTTTTTTTTTTTTTTTTTTTCTCTAGATAATGCTCTGCACAGAATTTCCTAAAGTAAAAATTTGTTTTACAATCTCAGCCATTAAATCTCTAACTCTTGTGGTTTGAATTGCAGGAAAATTCATTGAACCAGGTAAAGGAAATGCAATTGCACTGTGATCATGGGCTGCAAGGTTTCCAGTGGAACACAATTTTTGGTTTCCAACATCAAGAAACATCAGAAAATTACACTAGGTAAAGCTTTTAACAAGCTGAAAATTGCTCTATAGGTTGGTTGTTGATGCCATTGTCAATCAATGGCGGTGGTGGTCGAATCTGCCCTAACAGTTTAAATTCATAAATTGCATATGAACCACATGTTTCAAGTCCTTCAAATTCTGTTCGATGCTATAGAGATATTGTAGTTATTCATTGGGAAAAGAACTATGATCAATTAGGCATTTATCTTGATATGGCATAAATAAGAGAGAAAATCATTTATGGCCCTTTACCCTTATATAGTAGGAAAGTTATGTTAATTTTCATTTGCCCTGGCTTTAAGAGGTTTATTGCATGGAAGGAAGTAAACATATCAAACACAAGACTTCTTGACATTGACACCATTGTTGAGAGCAGGGCAAATGATTTGGTGAAGAAACTTTAATTCTCATCTTAGACATGTTGAGATTCACGATAGACCAAGTTTTTGTTTTTCTTGTGCACATGCATTACAAGGCCTATGATTAATTTCTTTGATAATGAAACAACACAAAAAACGATGCATTTTCATTGTTAATTTCTCCCTCATTTGGGCCTTCCTGTGCGGTGGATTATTCTGCAAGTTATTTTACAAAAATTGTGGTGCAGAATTGGGAAAGCAGACAGCTCTGAGAGAGAATTAGCAGTTAGAGCAGCTGCAGCTTCCATCTATTCAACCTGCAGCTTTTTGATGTCAAAGGAGAATGTATCTTGCTTCTGATCTTGTTAACAATACTTTTTTCCCCCTTCAATTCATCTTGTCCTGATGAAATGCCCGAGTACATTTAGCAAACTAATGATTAGGTGTTTACTATTACAAGGCTCTGCAACTTTGCAAATTGTAACGTTAGAGCAGAACTCTGTTAACTTCTTTCGTTTGAAATTTATTTTTCAGCATTATCAGATTAGAGGTATAATCTGATTGTTAGTACTGTTAGTTGCATAAACAGAACAGGGGTAGGATCTGACTTTTCAGGTTCCTTGATGTACTGTTTCTCTTGTTTTGATAATGAATGTAACATGATTCATAATTTTGTTATTGACTGATTATGGATCACCGGCCTTTCTTTCCTTTTTCCTTCTTTCATAATTTTTTACAAGTCAATACTTTCCCAGATCATCAAATATTAGATGTATGTACATATTGGAATTTTGAATACTACAGAACCATTAATTGAGGGCAAAAAAAATATTAAATACTAAATGTCATATCTTCACAATTAAACATTCGCGCGACGCGTGCATATATATATATATATATAACCTAGTGCAACTTGAAAAAAATGAAATGGCCAGCACTCATGATACTATAAACAAAAATTGGTTACAGGACAATTGTATGCATAAACGAAAAAAAATACAAAGATGACTGCAATGCTATATAAAACAAAAATGACTACATATTGTTGACATCTCAAAATCACATTCCTGGGTTCCTGAGATTAACTGTAACAGGGCTTCTATAATTTACAAGGCCTTCAGATATTTGCCTGTAAGAATACAATATAGAAAGGGTACAAACAAGAAAGCTGTAAACTATAAGTTAGATTAAGTGTGTGAAACGTGGGAATTTGGTAACAAATTACCGCCTCATTAAGTATAAAGACTAGTGCCAATTGGGGGCAGCTTGCTTGACATTGCTTTGGTTGGATCTTCTGAAACTTTGGCCAGAGAACGATACTGCAATTTTACACTCTCTGCATTATCCAATGTCTTCACCACATACCTGCACAAGACTTGTGCATCAGTCAAGAAACAACCACTTAGGTTTTTACAAGTGCAAACGACAGGCCACATAACAGAACTCTCAATTGATAATTCTAATTCTACCGAACAGATGTCCATAGAGATCCTAAAATTGATTCTCAGAACTAACTTATTGCAATAGATTTCACATCCACAGATATCTGCATGCACATCTTTTTGATAAAAAGAGGATTTTAAAGGTAAGAAGGAAGAGCAAGTTGGAGGATTAGTTATCCTCCTCTCGAGGAATCAAAAAATGTAAACCAAGAAAAAGAAAAACCACTGCATAAGAATAACACAAGATGAATGCATTGATTAGTGAATGAAAGCAATTGACATAAGCTCTATTTGTTTTGGTCTGTTTGGACAACATGTCAAAACCTTAAAATTTGCTATAAAGTATAATGAAAAGAAGACAGTGCAAGCAAGTGAACGAACCATCCATTTAAGCACTGAGTTGTCACAACAGCCTCACGCCCAACAAACCGTTGTGGCGTCCTCTTGTTTCCCTGATTCATATGCTCTGTTAGCATCAATTTCAATTAACCAAAAAAATTCATGAAAAAGGTGAAAATAAATAAAGATGAAGCTACAATTGAAACTTCAAAAGTTTGCTAGGAGGAAAGGAAACCTTTATAATAACCCGGTCTGTTACAGCGAAAGGGAACTGCACACCCCGACCCCTTGGGGTATCTGTTGCAGTTGAATCACCATAAACACCTTTATCCTGCATAAAAAAAGAGAGTTTTAAGAGAAAGCATAAGAAATTAAAACAGATGGTGCAAGGCCAAAACATGAAGCAAGGAAGCAAATATTAAATAACAAAATAGATATGTCATTTGAGAATACTACAAAACAGTAACTGGTTAGCAGGGGTTCACAAGAAATAGTAAAATAAGCTACAAGAAACGTAAGAAACAGTTTGGTCTACTTGCCAGGATTAACCACATAAATTGGCTATTCAGTTATTATTTCCTTTATGTATACCTCTTGACACATGCTAGTATTCAAGTCTTCTAAAAGAGTTATATCGTTAGAAGAATCCAAGGCATGGTGAAGACATACCTGGTCAAACCTCTCTCTCCTTCGTTTGGATGAGCGATAAAATTGTAACTCCTCTTCCCGGCGGAATGCCTGTACGGCAGCTCGGAGAGCTGTTCACATACAATCAAAAGAATACAGCTAGGGAATTAGGAACTGTAATACAACAATTCCTTATTCAAGTCACTGCTCTTAATAGAAAGAAACTGCTAATTTTCTGAGGATGATTTCATCAAATCTTTTGATGTTAAAGTGAATTACTAGGATAACAAAATTATACTTACAGAGGTTAGGAGCTATTGCATCTTCAGAAATTGATTGTGAACAAGTATAGCAAGCCTTCTGAAATTGAATGGCAAAATATAAAAGAAGAAATAAAAATCATGTCTCAAATAATGGTAAGGACATTGAAAAGTGCAACCGCAAACAGAGAGAGTTAATACAGTGTATAATCATTCAAAAAAATTGAAACAATAGCCACAGACTACTAAAAGAAACATTGCAACTGCACATGCATATCATCTGTAAAACGTGTAAAAATTAAATAGTCAACTCAACAGTGACAAGACAATTCATTCAAGCAAGCTTCTCCCACATAACAAATATTAATCCAAATTACAGGGAATGGCTAGGTCTATAAGGCAGAAAAACAGGCAACTCAAATCGCTTAGCATTAACAATAGTAATAACAGCAAAAACTCATGATATATCAGTAACTGCACCTCTTTGACATGGAAAACTAGGTAGAATTTCGTGTGTGCGTGCGCACACAGGTGTAATTACATATTATTTGGTTAGTTGGTTAAAATAAAATGATAACAGATTTTCTCCAATTAGCTGCATCAAGTATACTGAGTGAAGAATAACCAGCAACATTCATAGTTGAATTTGCTATTTTCATATTTTGTAATACATTACACTTTATCAACAATTAGCAAATGATTCTTTGATATCCACGACAAAATTTAGGAGACCACATTATATAAAATTTCGCACAGCAACTAATTGAAATGAATGATTCCAAATCCTTAAAAAAGATGGCCTTGACCAAGAACTGACCGTTCTGATAACATGTTGTATTCCACCAGCTCCAAATGAATGCCCACATGGCAATATCATTGCATCATCCATTAGAGCTCCCCTGAATCCAAAAGCTAACATAAATCTAAAATACAAATAGAACACTAACAAGCTGCAAATTCACAATTAGAAAAGAAAGAACAGACACATCAAAGTCAACCAAGCATAAAAGCTGCGCCTTGAAATCAATCAATCATTAACGACTTTCGTATATATATATATATATATATAATCCCTATTTCATGCAAAGTACAGTTTGATCATGCAGAAACAACACAAACGAATCACAGGTACTTACGTGACGGCGTCTGATAGAATGGCTCTCAAGGACTCTCCAGACTCAATAGAAAATGACGAACTTTCCTTTCTTCCACTAAAACCGCAACCATTCTCCACACCTACATCTTTCCCTCCACTACCAGCCCCCTCTGTTGCCTGCAAATACTGAGAGTAATACATCTCCCCATCAGGTTCTGCTATTGTAACAGCGTTAGTCCCTGTTTGGCCTATATGCCCGCCTCCATCTTTCACTGCTATCACTTCCCCACTAGTCCCCACTGATAAAATAAAATAAAAAAAACCATTAGTAATAACCCAAAATGAAAAGAAATTCAAAAATGGAAAGGAAAGAAGCTAAATTTGATAATTTACCTATACTTACCGAAAGAAGAAAGGTTCTTCGGCTTTCCAATTCCATTTCCCATTTTATCTACATTAACAGTATTGGTTGTCGTAGTAGCAGTTGTAGTAGTGGTAGTGTTATTAATATTGCTTTTGCAGCTATTGTTATTGTTGTTATTGTTACAATTAATATTATCAACAGCAACCAGTCCCTCTACATTATCATGGTCACCATCTCCACCGTCAATGTCATCATCATTGGCCTCATCGTCGTCGTCGTCGTCGTCGTCGTCGTCCTCGCCGTCCGATTCATCACCACTAGTCCCATTCCCGTTCCAACTACGATTCTCCCGGTACATATTGCGCGGGAATTCAGGGCCACCCTGGTGGGAGGGGAAGTAACGGTCGTTGGCGGCTGCGGCAGCGGAGTTAGGGGAAGAGAAAAGCTTATCGTCGATAAAGCCGGAGAGTTCTCGGGTGGTGGTTTTGGGGCCCGGATCCCCTCCGACCCGGCGCTGAGGAGGGCCGCAATTGAAGCGCAAGGGGTCGTCTTGAAAAACAAGTTGGGAATTTAGGCCGTTTTGGGAGGGGACTAAGGCGATTTCCTCCGCGGACATAATTTTCGAGCTGAAATTACATGAAAATGGAACCCTAATTTTAACGAATTGGGCATGAAATTGCTTCAGCTGTGAAATCGAGTGTATGTTTAAGAGAGAGTGAAAGAAATTATAAAAATGAAATTCATTTCACAGAGACAGAGAAAGAGAAGGTAGGAGACGATGTCGTTTGCAGAAAGAAAACGACAACGTTTTAATTTCCGACATGCAGACAATAAATTGTGAGCGGTTGTTCTTGTTTCAGGCAATGGCCACTCCAACCTAAATTGAAACGAGGAAACAGGTCATCACTGTGGGCCCCCGTGTTTGACAATTATTTCCCACGTCAGCATTCTCAAAATAGGATACAAAGCTAAGCTAGGTCCGAATCAAAAGCCCAATTTTCCGGCCCAATACTAACAGAAACCGGATTCTTGTCTCCCACATATATGGTATATGGTAGTGTTCAACTTTTTATCTTCCTCTACAATTGCAGATCTCTACTAGGGTTCCTTGATTCACCTGCTTAGCCATGGCTATGCAAACTGGAATCGGTCTTTCCAAGATCATTGTCCTAGCCGGTGCAGGTACTATTGCCCAATCAATTATCTATATACGCGATTGTGTCTCGCCCTCACTCTATATACATGTATTTGTATATAGACATGGAAACTCTAATTTGCACTTTGACCTTATACTGTTGTCTACAGGATACACCGGTACTGTTCTGTTTCAAAACGGTAAATTATCAGACGTGATAGGTGAACTTCAGGTACTGTTATTATTGTTTTAGGTAGTTAGGTTTGTTAGCTACGGATTCAGTCAGATTGATATTCTGTATTTATAGCTAGTTTTTGAATTCGTCCTGGTGTTTGGTGTTTGGTCGCTGGGAGGGCGGGAAATATGAGTGTTGTTTTTAAAAAAATTTATTTGGATTTTTTTTTCCTGTTTCTCCTAAACAGAGATTTTGACTAAATTGATTTATTCTGTTGCAAACAATTTTAAATTATCTGTGCTTGTGTTCGCAGTCCCTGGTGAAAGGTTGGGAAAAATCTAAGGAGCATTCAGATGGTGATTCTGATTATACTGATGCCATTGCCCAACAGGTAATCACTATTTTAATCGAGGAGTAATTTATTTAGTTAGCCCGTTTTAGTTCTATATATATGTTGTTGATGCGTTTGGGTGTTATGAAATTGCTTTCAGGTAAAGCGATTGGCTATGGAGGTTCGGCAACTTGCCTCAGCACGGCAAATAACTGTTCTGAATGGGAATTCTGGTCAAATTGGTATTTGCTACCATATTTCTATTTGATTCGTTCCTCAAAATTCTTCCCCCTTATAAGATTTGCATATTCCTGTCTCAACAAAGGCCATGCATGACGCATTTTGTGATGCAAACAAAGAATTTTCGGATTATATCTATTTGTATCATCTTTCATGTAGGGTTATAATTTCTCCATTTGCTTGTTGCAGGTAATGTAACTGGTCTCATAGTTCCAGCTGCTGCAGTGGGGGCAGTAGGTTATGGTTACATGTGGTGGAAGGTAAATAATGGATGCCAATGTTTGTATAATGAAGTGTATGCTTCAAAATTAACTCTTACGTTTTAAACAGTGATGTGGTTAGAAGTTTCCATGAGACTAAATTTTTTGTCTTTTGACAAACAGGGGCTAAAATTTTCAGATCTTATGTATGTGACAAAGCGCAGTATGGCAAATGCTGTTTCCAACCTCACAAAACATTTGGAGCAAGTAACTGAGGCTCTATCTGTAAGTCTTAATTGATTGATGAACTTATATATATTGTAAATTGATTAGTCTTCTAGGTTATTATAAGGATGTCTTAAAGATAATATTTTTTAAAAAAAATTCATTTGCAAATAGGACTGGCTGGTCTAAGCTTCTTGTACAACCACGCAAGACTATAGATGTATGCATATATATTTGCAAATAGGACTGGGCTGGGTCTAAGGCTTCTTGTGTACAACCACGCAAAAGACTATAGATGATATAGCAAGATTTATATATAAATTTAATTATATATCCACCAATATAATAATAAATAATATAATATATATATATTTTAATTTTAAATTCTTTTATGTTTTTTTTTCCCGCCGATAAAATGGCTCTCTTTTTGTTGGTTTTTGAAATTGTTAAAATTGTTTATTTCTGTTGAACTTGCCTTTTGGGACCTTTTGAAAAATGAAGAGTGCTCATGGTAGCGAGAGCCTGTTACGAGCGAAACATGGAGTTTAAAGACAAATAGAGATTGACTTTATTATATTCAATATTCAAATATATTTTTTTTTAATTCTTTTTGTTTTTTTTTGGTGGCTCTCTTTTGTTGGTTTTGAAATTGTAAATTGTTATTCTGTTGACTTGCCTTTTTGGACCTTGAAAAAGTAAGGCTCATGTACAAACCTGTTACAGCGAACATGTTAAAGCAAATGGATTCTTATTATATTCATATTCAAATATAATACGAACACTACAATTTTTATCATCTAACATGGATAACCATATTTTTACGTGTATAAAGTGAACAACTAAACTTGTTATTTATTCCCTCGAATTTATGCATTTTTTATCAGTGTTCTTATTTTTCCCTTTCTTTCCAGGCTGCAAAGAAGCATTTGACTCAGCGAATACAACATTTAGATGATAAAATGGAGAGTCAAAAGGAGCTCTCTAGGGAAATTCAAATTAAGGTAAGAGGACAACTTTCTGTCCATGTGTGTGTGTCTGTGTGTGAGAGAGAGATAGGGAGGTTGGAATTGTTAGATGTCCAAATAGCAGCATTTATAATACCTTCAAGACTTGAACCAAGCTCTTTGATTTTCAGATTTTCTTCCTATATGACCTATTATGAAATTATAACAAGAGCTTGTTAAAGAGGTTATAGTAGAGTTGTCGCCATGTGACTGGAGGTTACAGGTTTGAGTCATGGTACCAGTCTCTTGTTAAATTACAAGGTAAGGCTATGTACTTTAGACACAAAGTGGATCTGACCCTTCCTTGACCCACACATAGCTTCATGCACCAGGCTGCCCTCAAGAGCTTGTTAGAGAGAGCACTTCAATCTGGAAGTTTAAGGGACTGAAACAATTGAAAGAAACTGCTTGATAAAACTTTAATTCCATGATAAATCTTTGATACAACTGAATCCCAGTGCAACCACTAGATAACCACTCATTACGATAAAAAATAATTAATGTCATAATTTAAGCAGCACATGGAACATGTTGAAAAAAATAACAGTTGAGGAAAAACAGAACATAGGCTAAAATACAACTTTCTTGTGCCCATGTGAGAACCACTTAAAGACTTGCCCTGTAAATTGGTCAACATTTATTTTATATTTGTCACTAACTCATTACTGTTCCAAATACGTGCATTATGATTGTGGATGCAAGGTAACTAGAATTTATATGTTCTATCATGCTAATTTACTCCAATCTTTTGACACAGGTTGATGAGGCTTCTACCCATATAGAAAACATTGGCTCAGACTTGTGGCAGTTACAGCGACTGGTTTCTGGTTTGGTAAGTTCAATTAGCAGTATTTGTAAGTGTTAGGGAACTTCTTGGCTTTCTAATGTTGGTGGTCACTGCTAACTTGTCTTTTATGTTCTTAATCCTCCCAATGTCTTTTCTATCGACAGATTCCTTTTACTAAAGGTCTCCACTTATTTTCTTTTTTTTTTTTTTTAATGATTGTACTGAAAACTTTTCAGATTATTATCCAATGTTCTACTTATAGGTTCATTTTCATTTTTGTAAGAGCATAGAAAGAAGGGGTTAAATAATGGTCCATTCTTGAAGTCTGACCACATTCCATCTTCTCCTTTTCTTTCTTTGCCCCTTTTTCCTTTTGCTGAAAATGATTGTAAATTGTTACTTTCTTCATCTTGCAGGATGACAAGATATGTTCACTGGAGGAGAAGCAGGTAGCAATTTTGATATTTATTTGACTTAAATAGAAGAATTATTACTTCTGTACTAAATATTATATTGTTATGCTTGTTTATTTTGTAGCTAGCATTCAACAAAATGTTCTGGTATTGGAAACATATATGTGAGGAAAAGTCCGTGGTCTGCATGGTTTATTTGTTTATTCTTCGAGTTTCGCTTTTGTTTTTTTCAGGGGGAGGGGATGTGTTTATTTATTTATTTTTTTTTACATTTAATTTTAAAACTAGTTTGGTATGCGGTGTTTGAATGTTGATGAATGCAATTATTTTTATTTCAAGCATCATCCTCAGGACCATCCTTACTTTAGTATTAACAAGCGACTCTGTTGGAACTTTTGTTGCAAAACACTGTTATTCATTTCTATTTTTCTTTAGTAACTAAAAATGCTTGCATATGCTGCATAATATTACTCGATATATTTGCTCATACTGGAGCTTTCTTTTGAAAGGTATTCAAGATTTTTAAAAAAAAAAAAAAAAAACATTGTTTTGTTTAACAATTTATTGGTATGTTAATGATCTCCTTTGGAATTGTGGCGCGAATAAATCACCTGTGTTGCATTCCTTGCAATCGCATTAGCAGTTGTTATAGTTTGATCTTCTGTTTGTGCACTTGGGGATTTACTGATACAATGATTTGGTTGCAGGATCTTGCAAATGAGGGAGTTATGTTCCTGTGCAATTATGTTGGTGGCCAAAAAATGAAAATGCCTAAAGCTCTTGAGGTAGAAAAAACATTTCATGCACTTTCAGTCTATGCATGTAGAAGAAATTGTTGATAGTTGGATTAGGATCCTTTAATAAGGAAATGGAATATGATAAGTTAGATCTGTTCTCCAAGATTAGTTCCATATTGATAACTTCCCAACTGATCAGCCTAACAAAGCATTAAACATCTCGCAGGATCAGCTTAAACATTCTGGAAAAACTCGTTTGCTCCCAAATACATTGGTATATATCCTCTAAGCTCTCTCTCTCTCTCTCTCTCATTTTCGATTAACTACTCCCAACTGATCAGGCCTAAACTAAGCATTGACAACATTCTCCGGCAGGATCAGCTTAAACAATTCTCTGGAGAAACACTACTGTTTCTCTCCCAAAGTGCATACATACTTGGTATTATACTCCTCATAAGCTCTCTCTCTCTCTTCTCTCTCCTCACAACACACACACACACACCACACACACGTTAGTGAGGAAAGAACCAATGCAAAATCACTCCCATTTCTTGTGCGCAAATGCGCATACACGTGAGGCGCAACAGATTGACTGTGAGTGTGGTTCAGGTGAAACCCAACTTGTTGGCCTGATATGAAGCTAATATATACTCAGATAATGGGACGTACTTTGGATTGAAGATGTTTAGAGGATCAGCTTAAACATTCTGGAAAAACTCGTTTGCTCCCAAATACATTGGTATATATCCTCTAAGCTCTCTCTCTCTCTCTCTCTCTCACACACACACACACACACACACACACGTTAGTGCGTGCGCATGCGCATACACGTGAGTGCGCACAGTTGACTGTGATGTGGTTCAGTGAAACCCAACTTGTGGCCTCGATATGAAGCTAATATATACTCAGATAATGGACTACTGGATTGAAGATGTTTAGGCAGCAATAAAATACAGAGTATGTGCACTTAATTTGAACTCAAAACTTGATTTCTCTTTCTTTGCTAGCAGGGCTTTAAGGAGCTTGCAGATTTTTCTCGAACGATCAGTGAACCAGATGGAAATGATAAGTTGGAAGATACACTGCAAACCCCACGTATTGACCTGCAAAGACCCTTACTTAGGTTGGAAATCAAAACGTTCTTTTTCTTGGTTGATATGGGGTTTTTGATAGAGTGGATGCACACAAATGCTGCATTGTTGTTTTGTGAATAATTCCTAGTATTCCTTTTATCTATCTGGCCTCATCATGTTCTTCCCACATTTAGTACCCAAAAAAAATTGTTCTAATTTCATAACTGCTTGTTCATTTTTCATGCAACATAGATACTTTGATATTCCATCACCTGGGTTAAAGAAAAGCCATAAAGAACAGGAATAACACAGCATTTTGGAATGATTTTCCCTGTACAGATTGTTCTGATCAGTTTAATATGGTATTTATCTAGAGCACATCGACTTTGTCATTCCTTTTGGAAGGCAACTATCCACCTTTGTTACTGTGCTACTGTTGTTTCTTTCTAAAATTTTCAAATAACTGGATGGCACATGAACACAAACAATTCCTTTCAAAGCATTAGATCATTTTCAGATGTCTGCCTCTGTTGAATGCTTATAATGATTGTTTGATTGAAATTATATGGACTATTTGCTTCTTGTAAATTATTATTATGCAAGTATTTTGATGTCTGCTTTGTTTTGCATTGGCATTAAATTTGCAGGTTTAATTCAGCCAAGTGTTAAGCAGCAGCATTTTGAGCGAGATGGCCTCTACCCGTGTCCGTACAACATGCTCGTTGGGTAAATTTTCTAGCATTTAGGTACAAAATAAAAGCGAAGTCTCGAGCGCATGGAATGATTTAACCATGGAAAAAAAAATATTAGTATTAATTTTAAGGCAGTTTTTGGATAATTTGTAGTTATATCAGTTTTTTAATTTCAATGAAATCATCTAATTTGTAACGTGAGACTTGGACGAGTTGTAGATATGAATGAAGATATAGTTTTAATTTTTTTTTTTAATTCCTTTATAAATAAGGGTCTCTATATCTATACATGAAGTATAAAATTATCTTTTCTGGTTTTTTTTTAAGAAATTGCAAGCTTTCTGGTCTGCGATGGATGCTTGTGTTGTTTCCTTGTTTGTTTCTGAGCACTCACCCTATTCTTGCTTCCCATTTTCCATTGTGAATTAGTGATTGTGCCTTGGAGCAACTGTACATGTAATTTCGATACACCTCTTGAGAAACCACTGTTTCTTTGACAAATTAATTATAGCAAGTTAACACTTCGTAATTAATGATGATAATTAATTAGCGACCAAGAAAATATATAATTAATGAAAATGGGAAATTTTTGATAAATTTTTCATTTACAAATTTTTTTTTTTTTTATATATATATATAAAATCCTTAAACATGTTGAATATATAATATTAGCTCAATTATTTTTTTGCTGACAAACAAAAGAAAATGTAAAATCCACTAATTTGCTTTTCTTTGATCACAACCACCTAGAATGTGATTTTGTTAATCTCAATTAAGAGGTTTGTTACTATAAATCCTTTCTAAATAAAAACTTACAAGTTTAATATTTTATTTTAATTCCACCACAGTCCAGAACAAAGCAGATTTAATATTTTATCTTTTAGATGTTTCAGTGACGTGAAAGAATTAAATGCCTATAAAATTCTATTTTTATTATTTTTTAATTTAATTGCTAGAATAAAGAAAAATGAAGTTGCATAAGGTGGTGTAGATGTTGTAGTGGTGGTCATCGTAGGGGATTCTAATTCCTTGCGGATGTTGCGAAGAAGGAGAGAAGAACAAGAGAAAGCTACCGAGAAGAAGAACAAGAAGAAGAGACTGAAAGCGGCATTGACTTTTGACTTTTATGGGTTTCATTTATTTTCCTGCGTTTCCATTTTGTTGGAAAAATGAGATGACTTTGAGTATTGAATCTCTCTCTTCAAAAGGGTAAGTCTTTTAGCTTAGACTTAGATTCCTTGTAAATTCAGAGCTATGAACACCGAAGTCGTTGTGGTGGTCTTGCTTCTATTGATCACTGCCAATGGATCATCTCAACAGGTATTTACCTTATCATCTTTCAATTTTGGAATTAGAAAATTTTGTTTCTTTTATACTTCTGTTTCTTGGTAGCTGACAATGGAAATTGTAAATTTTTTCCTTTTTTTTTTTTTATGGGTGGCTGTTAGATTTCGCCGTCGCCTAGTCCTGAACCGAATGTGGGTTCTGGTGGAATTGTATCTGATGCATTAACTGAGCAGAGGTGTTCAAATTCGTCAACAACAAGCTGTCATGACCTGAAAAACATGACTGCTTGCCTCAATGGTTCATCTTCTGCTGGTGAGTAAAGTTTGAACCTTTACCCTTTAAGAAGACTCTATTTCGGTTTCCTTTGGGTTGGTTGTAGCTGCTTTGACTAGTCCCTCGCTCTTGAATAGTTTTTTAGTATTAAAGGTTTAGAATGTGATTATTGAGTTCAAGGTAATGCAATCAGTCAAATACAAATTTGTGTTTGAGGTATAAATTTCCAAATACAAATCAGGTAATAAAGACTTGATGTGAGAGAGCTTTATTATGATCTACTTAGACATTTCCAAAAAACGAATTAACTTTTCCCACTATGGTAGGTATGCATGTAAGATCCTTATCCATAAATAAATCAAAATATTCCACGTTAAAATTTCAATGTGTTGCACCTCATAATTAATTTTTAAGGTGTTCTGTAACTTGCTGCACCTTGAACCTCTCTTTTTTCATGCCAAAAAATCTGAAATGTACAGATGAATATTTTAAGTAAATTCAGTTTGTCTTCAGTTACTATCTGCACCATTGTTCACTAGGGGGTCGTGACATTAGTTTTAGGACATCAATTGGTCATTTTTTCTATCTTTAATCATTTACTAATTTGTAGCTGGGAACCTCTTTGTCAATAAATTCAGTCTTTGTGTTCTAAATCTAGAACTTCATTAATCCATCCCAAGCATGGTTGATGGCTTTAACCTCCTTTTCTTTTGAATAGATATAACTACCTTTTGCCCTCAACTAAAATTGCATGTCTATGATCTTTGTTTCTGCAGTTGCTGATTAACTTTCTTTAGTTTCAATTCTTTCTTCTCTTATACTTTGATTTATAATGTGTACTTTCCAAGTGAAAAGGTGTCATGCTGATCTGCTTTTATAAGAGGAAACTTTGTGTTGATGATATATTTCCTATGAGAAAAGACAGTTTGTTGACTTTCATAAATTGGCACTCAATTTGGTTTTAAAATCTTGCACTCCTAACTTCTTAATGGGTGACAATGAAGTAATTCTTGTTCATTTTTTCTATAGCTTCCAAGGATTTGTTTCTTCTTATCCAGAATGATGGAGAGGACGCTCTACAAGCGAATGTTACCATCTTAGATATTGATGTTACTTTTCCAGTGATACGAGTGTCCAAACACCAAGCTAAAAGGGTTCAATTCCAAACCTTGTTTTTTTCCTCTTTTTCTAATACTATTTCAGGAATTGGAGATGACTTAAGAGGAAAGCATAAGGATAACTGATAAAACTTGGTTTTTTTTGCATGCATATGAAAGAATTATATAGCTTATAAAGAATCATGGTTATGCAAAACTGATTTCCATTTAATTTTTAGATTAAGACTTAGAGTTTTGATCTTACTCTGGTTTTATTTGCCATTGTCAGGGATGGCCTTTTGATTGGTCATGTTACCTTTTCTGTTTCAGATAAAAATTGTGGCAAATATTGAAGGAAGTCCATCTATAATAATAAATGCTGGAAATGGGAAATGTATAATACACATTGGATCATTGAAAGGGGATAGTGAATTTTATAAGCAGTTTACCACCCATTTATCCCCCATCTATGGTGCCTACTTCTTGTTTTTTATAGTTCTGATTGCTGGAGGAACATGGGCCTGCTGTAAGATTGGGAAAAATGAACAGCAGGTTGATGGAGCCCGCTATCAGGAGCTTGAAATGGCAGAACCGGCCAACAATTCAGTTAATGACGAGGAAATGGCTGTAGGGTGGAATCAAGATTGGGGTGACGACTGCGAAGAACCATGGGAAGCAAAATCAACAAATGCACATCAAAACGAAAATCATTCTGCTAATGGTCATACATCCAGAACTTCTGATAAAGGTGGATGGGAAAATGAATGGGATGATTAGAGCAAGAATAGAAAATAAACCCTTGCATGGTCTAGAAAGATGGAGATGGAAAAGGAAAGAGAGAGAGAGAGAGAGAGAAAAAAAAAAGGATCGATGGATGTCGAGAAATGCAGAAAATGCAGCAGGATGAAGATGTAAATACAGTGCTCAATATTTCTCTGTTCATGCTATTGTGGAATAATGCCACAGTAGAAACAATTTTGACATGTACACGAGTTTGTTTGTTACCTTTTTTTCCCAACAAAAAAAAAAAGAAGGAAATTGATAGGATTATTGCGCCTGTTTATGTTCTTGGCAGCAACTTCTTGTTCCTTTTACTAGACAGAATGTTATCATATGCTATAATTAAGACACCCTTTGATTATTTCGAAGTAAAGTTTCTTCCTCATGATGTTTTTCACTGGCCATATCGTTATCTATCTTGTTGAAAAGTTTGCACCTTTTGTGCGCTGTGGCTTATTTTAAACGAGCTTGTTACTGATATTTGGTGAACTCCTCCCAAACCTAAACACAAACTAGAGGAATACACATATTGCTGATAAAAATAGTCATCCTTGCATTGTATCAGAATGTTGAACTATAATTTTAACTTCCATGGAGAAAAGATCTCGAGTCTCTTGAGATTGAACAGAACTTACATTAGGCTACTTGGGTATTGAGCGTTTACACAAATGTCCAAATTTTTTTGTTCAAATCAATCTGAAACTTTACTGGAAGTTTAAACGAAGAATATGCTTCCAGCAATTTCACTTGATGGCTGGGGAGCTTTTTCTCACAAAAGCCAAAATCAACTCCTGGAAGATAGAAAGCATAAAGCTTCAAATTCCCATTTCATATACTAAACTATATCAAGTGGGTATCTATTGGACAGAGTGCACTGTCTCCCCACTACCAAACCAAAGATTATTGGCTCTCTGGTTTCAACTACCATGTGCTTAACAAAAGCTGAGAGGGATCCTTTCTGCCTATCAATAAAACAAGAAAATTTTAGAAAACTGAATTAAAAGGAATAAGAAAACCAAAAGGGAAGATTAGAAGTGGGAGTTATTTTATATACAATTTATCCTCACCAGTAATGCTCTGTTCTTTTCATGCTATTTTATATTTAAAAGATCACACAATACATCTTTTATAACCTTTTTTGTTTTAATGCCACTCTTTTGTACTTTAAATACATTAACGAACATAAACATTAAAATTTAAAATTGAATTCTTAATATGATGGCCAATGTGAATTATTAGTGCATAATACAGTTTCAAGAAGCATGGCTATGGCCAGCTTTTTGTTTCTCTGTTTTTTTTTTTCTTGGCTTCATATCGATCTATTAATAACAGAGATCCTTGACCAGGGAGATTAACACATGGGACTTGGCACCAGACACTATGGTCAGTGCGTTTCAAGTACAACAAAAAAAGTAGGTAATTTAACACGTAACTTCCCCTGTAACCAAGGGGATTTAAATATTCCATCTTCAGACAAAAAAATGAAAAAACAGGATTATTAAGGTCCCATGTGCTAGTTGATGATGACATGGTAAAACATGAAGTCCTATAGGGCCCATCCACCATTTATAAAATCTCAAGCTGACTGCACTAGCTAGTAGGGACAACTCATTGCTTATAATCCTTGCACATGCTCATCAAAAAAATTATTTTCTTCTTTGACTCCTACCACCTAAAAAAAGAGACAGACAGTTTTTTCTATACATAGACTAGGGTGGCCACGGTTCAGGTTTCAAAAACCGACGGTTTCAGTTCTAAATAATATGGAACCGGTCGGTTATGGTACCTTAATGGTTTTAAAATCAACGATTCTGGATGATTCTCCGATCGGTTTTTTGAGAGTTCACATAATTTTAAAACCAAAAAATCTAACTTACTCAAATATATTTAACATAACTAGATATTATATAACCATTTACAGTTGTTAGGAGGGTTAATTTAGAGATTTTGATAAAAAAAACTTTTGAAAAAATAAAAAAAAAATGTGTTGAAACTGCCGATTATAACGGTTATCAAACCTTCGACTTTAGCCAGTTCTTGAAACTGACGGTTCACAGTTTTAAAAAACTAAAAACAGAAGTCGAACTACAACCTCCCAATCACAGTTCTGATTCTAGCTAGTCCGATACATCACGCTTCCAATTTTAATTTCAACCGATTTCAAACTGACGGTTCCAGCTCCAAAAATGGGAATTTGGCTACCCCTCGCATAGACTATAGAGTAAGCAATAGTTGGTTAAAATTTAAAGAAGAAATACAATGATTATTAATTATTAATAGGCAAGCCAGGACTATGAGCTAAGAAGACTAGAAGAAGAAATAGGGCAAACCCATGTGGGATTAGTTATGTTTAAATGTAATTAGCTTATCTTTGGGAACAGGGACATTTAGAACAGTCTGAAAAGAAAGAAACAAAAAAAGCATTTAAAGAAAGTTGATTATTAGTTACTAAAAGACACAAGAGTGCTAAAATGCAATATAAAAAAAGAATGCTTCTATTCCGACAGCATCATAGTGTGTAATATTCTATTTCCTACACCTTGACAATCTTTATTTGAAAGGGCATGGATTCTTTCTTTCTTTCTTTCTTTAACCCTATCTCTCACTTTTTCTAATGTGGTTTCTTTGGCCCTTTTCATTATTAAATTAAGCACTAAGATTATTTGCTTCAAAATGGGTGCCAAGAATCTTTGGGAGTCGTCTGGCTATTTAATCACTTTTGACTTGTAAAAATGTATTTTAATACTTTCACCATAGCTATCATTGACAGCAAATAAATTGATGATGGAAATATTCCCTCTTTATTTGGGAAGTTTAAGAGTCAATTTTGCCCTTGTCTGCAAAGTACTTATGTCCAAAACTCTAGCCAACATTGAGGAGCACACTTTAAATTTTCCTGTTCTTAAGGACATCATTGTCACATCATTGTCTACTTCAATTGGAGTTTACTTGGAGAACGCATTCATTTTCAAAATTATTAATGTTGGCTAGAAACAAGAAATCCAGAAGTTTAACAATGGAGTCTACATGGTTTATAATGCAAGTCAAACCAAGTTCCAGAGTATGTGCATAAAGTCAGAAATCAATGCTAGTACAGAAACAAACCAAAAGGCCAAATGGAAGCTGAATATTAGTAGTAACTGGATAAAAAAACTCCAAAAGGTTTCCAAAATGGAAGCCGGTGAAAAGGAATCCGGTAATCTAATTGAAAGATTGAGAAGAAACTACAAGCATAAACTGAAAACAAACAAGAGAAGAACCAATACAAGAAAAATAAAAGGACAAAGACCTTCCAACAATGAAATTTTTTCTTCCCTTTGATCAATTGAACAAACCGGATTCCTCTTCGCCGGATAATCCATTGTAAATTCCTTACTCATAATTACTGAATATAGTTTCCCTCACATTCATACCAACTCTTCCTGCCCTTCTGAAGGGCATCTGATAAGCTCCAGTATATTTACTACCTCTCCCATGTCTGGCCTGTTTGATGGAACTTGTGAAGTGCAAATCAATCCTAATTTCATTACTGGAACTGCTTCATCAGCTGGGAAATTGCCTTGCAGCCTTTCATCCACACATTCTTCCACTCTTCCTTCTTCCAATGCTCCTCTAACCATGTCACAAAGCACTACCACATCATCTTCCATGTACTCCACAGGCCTCTTGCCAGTAATGACCTCCAGAACCAAAACGCCAAACCCATACACATCGCATTTTTCAGTTATCTTTACTGTTCTACAAGCAAACTCAGGTGCCATGTAACCTAGTGCACTCTGAATCTTGCTGCTTAGAACATAGCGGTCTAGCATTGGTAACAACCTTGCCAGGCCAAAATCTCCCACTTTTGCCTCACCTGAACTGTCAATAAGGACATTGCTCGATTTTATGTTATAGTGGATGATGTTTGATTGGTGCAAATGAGCCAGGCTTTTTGCTGTCCCAAGAATTATATTGAACCTCTCATTCCATGAAAGGAAACGACCACCTGATCCTTCATGTAGATGCTTATACAGACTCCCTCCAGACACAAATTCAGATATTAGAAGCTGCAAGGATGGTGTCCAGTAATAACCTTCTAAGGCCACAAGATTTTGGTGCCTAACTTTTCCCAATTTCTTAACCTCCCTTTCAAAATCTTCTTGGGATTTGACAAGACTTGAAACAGTGAGCTTCTTGATGGCAACAGGATGTCCATCTCGAAGAACAGTCCGATACACTGCTCCAAACCCACCTCGTCCAAGTTCACAATCCTTGTTAAGCAGAGCATGTGCCCCAGTGCTGAAGTCAGGGTCACCTGAAAACATGACAAGCTTGCCAGAATTGGCATCTGTAGTGGGGGAATGGCTAAATTCATCGCCGGCAGATAATGTTAGAGCCACAGCTGATCGAGATGTTGATGACCGAACACGAAGGTTAAGGACAGTGATAGCAATGACACCAACAACAATGACAGCAGCTGCACCGATGGCAATAAGAGCAGATATGCTTAGGATGATTCTTTTGTGACCAATATTTTGAGGAAGCTCACCAGGACCAGAATCCGAGGAAGAGTTCGGATTAAGAACAATTGGTTTGGGAAGGACAGCAGGGCAAGACCTGTTGACTGCAGCACCACAGAGGGCCGGGTTGCCAAAGACAGAAAAAGATGATATGGTGTTAAAGAAACCACCAGCAGGTAGTTCTCCTTGCAACTGGTTGTGGGAAATGTTGAACGAAGAAAGGTTGGGAAGGTTAGCCAGTTGCTTGGGTAGGCCACCCGAGAGACTGTTGAAAGAAAAATCCACATCTTTTAGGGTTGTAATTTTTGCTAACGCAGCAGGTATTGGTCCAGTCAAGTTGTTTTGAGATAGGATCCTAAATGTTCAATGGGAAACAAGCAAACAAGAAATAATAAATCTGTTAGAAGAATGAAGATAGACTCCCTTCAATCAAATAGAACTTTTTGACCAAAGGGAGGCAAACTGCCAAGTCATTAAGGAACTTTTCTTCTTTCTTAATTTAGATATCAAGCAATAATCCCAGATAACTGAAACGTCTTAATCATTTAAGTAGCAAGGAACTCTAAATTTCAAATCCTAACAACTAATTTGACAAAAAAGAACTATAGTATGCATTTGCATCATCATTTAATGTTTCTTCAATTGGTCAAATCTTCAAAAGAAGGCATCACCCTTGATTTTGAAGGAATTAATTACCTACTAGACTACTACTGCTACAGAAATTACCATGGTTTTTGTAAAGAATTTTGAGGATTCAAACAGGCAGCAGATGGAGCAGTCTTCATGATCTTAACTAAGTTTGGCCTTAAAAATTTAATGGTGAACGAGAAATCAAATGCAAAAAGGAAAAAGGGAAAGGTAGCAAAGAGAGCTTACAAAGATGTTAGTGAAGAACAGTTTCCAACCGAGCTAGGAATTTGCCCCGAAATTGAGTTCCTATCAAGTCTCAGTTCCTTCAAAGAGAAAGCTCCTCCTATTTCCACGGGAATGCTCCCATTCAGCCGATTCTCACTCAAATCAAGGACACTTAATTCCTTCAATTCTCCAATAGTCCCTGGAATAGGACCCACAAGAGAGTTCCCTGATAGATTCAACAGCTGCAAGCTGCTCAAAACACCAATGGGAGATGAAATTTTACCAGAAAATTCATTTTCTGATAAATCCAAAACTTGAAGCTTTGGAACAGAATTGAAATTCCCACTAAGCTTATTCTCCAAATGTATAACTTTCCCCAAACCCGAACCAAAAATCCAAGCAGGAAGGTCACCACGTATTGAATTCCTACTGAAATCCAAGGCTACAAGACCTCCACAATTGGCCATGGATTCCGGTAGGTTCCCACTTAAACCATTAGCAGACAAATTCAACACCTTAAGTGACTGAAGATTCCCAATTGAATTAGGAACCTGACCCGAGAATTTATTCCCAGAAAGATCCAAAGTCTCAAGTTGTTTCATTTCTCCAATCCAGTTTGGAACCTCACCAGCTAACATATTGTTGCTCAAGCTCAGATAATTACACAAGCTAAGCTTCTGCATTGTTTCTGGAAGATAACCAGAAATAGAATTCTCACTAAAATCAATAGCTCTTATTAACAAACAGCTTCCAATCCCATCAGGAAATTTCCCAGAAAACTGATTTTTACTAAAGTTAATAGCTCTCAAATTGTTTAAACCTTCAATCCCTTTAGGAATTTCACCTTTCAACAAATTATTAGACAAATCAAGCAACCTTAACCCATTCAAACCCCAAATCCCAGATGGCAAAGACCCTGAGAACTGATTTGAACTAAAATTAATAGATGCAAGAGTGGCGCATGAGCTTAAAGAACCTGGAATCGTTCCCGAAAACTTGTTCTTGGCCAAAGAAATGGCTCTTAAAGACCCACATTGCGCAAAAAAGTCATCTTGGATAGACCCAGATAGACTGTTGTCACTCAAATCAATGATTCTAAGGTTTTCAAGGCGACTCAGATTGAGGCTAATGCTACCAGTGAGGTTGTTTCTTGCTAATGAGAGCTTATGGAGAAACTGGAGCTGTAATAGGCCCCTTCCGATCCGACCCGAGAGGGAGAACCCGTCAAGCATGACCTCGGTGACTCTGTTGGATCTCGGGTTGCATTTTACTCCGACCCAGTTACAAGGAGTATCATCATCTTGATTCCAAGATGAAAGCTTTCCTTTTGGATCTTGAAGGTCTGCTTTGAATACAATTAGACCCAATACATCATCGTTTAGAGACGGGTTTAGAGATCCCACAGAGTTCGAAACTAAAACAAAAAATATCAAAAAGCTTAGCAGCTTCGCCATGGAAAGCTTGTTTCTATGCTTTAACAATGAAAGCAAACAAAATCACGAAAAACCCATTGAAGTTTAACTTTAAAATACAGAAAAATGGACGAGAACAACAATAGTTACCAAAAAGAATCGATTTTACTGTTCAAAAGCTAAGCTCACCAACTCTGCCACGAATTTCAGGCAAAAATGGAAAATGTGAAAAAGGGTTCTCTTTTTTCTTTCTAACGGCTAGACTTAGACCAGAGAGACAATGAGGAGAGGCTTAAAGAAAACAAAGAAACAGTTGCTGTTAGCAAAATGAGAGACCAAAACTACGCTGAAAACACTATGGCATTCGAAGCCCAATTTAAGACCCCAATGGTTCTGCTGTTAAGTCCGGTGGATGAGGTTAGGGTTCCGGTTGGAGTGGCCGGAAAGTGGAAGTAAGCTGTGGAAGTGACTGGTGGGGGAAAGAGAGAGACAGAGGCGCAATAAAAGTTGGTGTTTTTATTAACGGGAAAGAGAAAATGGACCAGGTAGGTGGGTGGGTGGGTGGGGGCTATTAAATAGATAGTGGACACGTGTCAAAATATATGATGACGTGGATTTCCTACGTGGCCTACACGTAGTGCTTTTGCTTAGATCAGTTTTTGACGTGGATGAGACAAGTGGGTTGTAACGGTGACCCTTAGAGCAATGCATTATCTGCCACTGGATTGGAGTTGGACATAAGGTTGTTGGAGTATTATTAACACTATATTCTTCTAACTAATTTTAGTTCTTTTGGCATATTAATCTTCATCTTGCTCATATGTTTTTTTTTTTTTTTTTCCAAAATTAATGATAAGATATATAATAAGTCAATTTCTTTCACTTTGTTAAAAAATATACTGTCCATATGAAACTTAAAAATTCTATAGATAATATTTCTCATTTCATTTTAATAATTAATCCCTGATAAATAATGATGTTGTAAGAAAATAATTTAAAATTTTATTTTATAAAATTATTGAATAACTTTTAACAATATTTAATCTATATATATTTTCTCAAATTATTATTTTAACGAAGCAAATCTTAATCGACTAAAAATTTGAACAATGAAGTAAAAATCTAATTTTTACACATGCTAAAAACATGCAATTAGTGTTATAGAAAGAAGATTTATATTGCTAAGATCAAGAGCATGTTTATAAAAAGGTCACACCTAACACACTAAGACATAACTTAGTGTTAAATGCATATAATATTTCTACGTTCAAATTTTCTCGCTCAATATTTTAAAAAAAAAAAAAGCTACACCTTGGAGGTGGTTGGAAAAAATGATTTTTAAAACATGTGAAAAAAGAAACAGAAGTAAAAAAAAAAAAATTCAATAATTGTGAATAAAAATTGGATTAACTGAAATTAACTAATAGTGAAAAAAGACAAACACCCACCTAACCTCAAGATGGGTTAGATTTTATTTTTAGAACAGAAGCTAGCTGAAGTTTTTTGGAGGAATGTGTGAGACATAAGGAGATAATAGAGGAAAGAAAAAGAATAGCATTTAGGTAGAGTTAAAGTGCAGGCAAATGGGCAGACACTGCAACAATAAAAAGTGAAAGAAAAAGCATTAAAGAGAAGAGAAGTAGGTGGAGATGGTGGGTAGTGTAATAAAGGAAGCACTGGTGATGGTGGTGGTGGTGTTGAGAGGGACTCATCTTTTACTTTTATAAGCTTTTCTTAAATTCCATTGAAACAGAATGGGTCCCCATTGCAGTGCTATTGCATTTCTGCATTTACTTCTCTTTTTTTACAGTTCTTTAAACTCTATTACAAATTTTTTTTAACCTTTGTTTTAAAAAAAAAATTAAAAATTAAATCCCAAGTTAATCATTGCATTGTTTGGAAACTTCTCTTTCTTCTGCTATTAGAATCTTCTTTTCTGTTCTTATGTTGTAAATTGTAATAATTTGGTTTGTCATTAAGCCATTAGCCATCCACCTACTTGTGAAAAAAAATAATACCAATGGTAAAGAAGAGACTATTGGAATAATTATGCACACTAAATAGACGAGACAAAGTGTCGTAGCGTAAAAATATAAACACTTCGAGATAGAGATTGACTTGTTTAAATCGAGTCAACCGTCTCACTTATAAAAATAAAATTTTTTATTAAAATGAGGAATCTCGAAAACTATTTATACTTAGATAATTACTATTTATAGTTAGATAATTATTGATTATGTAAGAGATCCACGAACGTTGTATCACTACTCAAAAAGTCATCCTAAGGTGAAATTCGTACCAAAATTCAAAGCTTACACGGAGTGAATGGAAATTCATTTAGAAAACCTTTTTGTATTCTATTTCTTTTTTTTTTTTTTTCAACCGGCATATATTTATTTTTCCTATTTCTCGGAAAAGCATCCTTTACCACAACGATGCTGTCTATAGATCAAATTATTTTGTGTATTAAATTTCACTTGACTGTCTACGGTTTCATTATGTGTGCTCGGAGTAGAAGTTTTGTATAAATGTATCGCCATGCTATTAAGTATTTTGATTTAAATTCTTTTCTTTCTAGCTTTTTGAACCTTTGTTTGTTTTCGGAAAATAGGGTTGGCTCAAGATTGCACATTTTTAGTTCGAAGGTTTTTTTGAATTTGAAAGTTATCACTTAGTAAGTTTTCATACCAAGGCTCAATCCAATTAAGTCCATAGCGTTTACCAATTTCGCCATGTTCCTTTTTTGTTTTAAAATTAAGATCTTATTACTATATCATTCTCGTTTATATTCTACTGGGTTGAAGTCATCATATATCGATTCTTAAAGAATGTTATATTGACTTTATGGCTTAATGGGATTAATATTTAATACCATCTATGACCTATGGCTCTAAGAATGTTTAGCAAGTCTTCATTTCAACTAAATAAATAAATTTATTTTAATACAGTATAATTATAGCTTTTTTGCCAATTTCACTAATTTTCTTTTAAAATAATTTTTTTAATTGGTGAAATGTAAAAACACAATGCTTACACGCAGTTCAACGAATATAACATACTTTTTTCACAAAGACATGGCAATTTTATAAAAATAGATAAATCCATATAACCTAAACACAGTTTTTCTACTCCACCTGGGATTTCAAAGGATCAACTTACTTTCCAGTATTATCAAAATAAATATATTATTTGGTTTTAAATTTTAATTCAAAGAAGGATACTGGTTATATTCATGAGTGTCATTCATAGTATAAATTCAAAAAAGAAAATCATTTGATAAATTCATAAAAAATATCAAAATTTATATTATATACTACGTAATATACAAACTATATATGATTTATGGTTCGGTTTGGTTTATTTTTAACAAATTAATTAACGTATTAATTTTTTTTTCAAGAATCAAATTTAACTAAATTGTTTAGTTTAGTTCAATTCTATCTCTGAGTGTAAAATTAATTATTCATGATTAGGCATTTACTATCTAAACCTAGCCATTTAAATAAATAATTTATTTATTTATTTATTCATTCATGTGACCTACGTACATGAACATGTCAACTTATTTCATCTAATTAATTTACTTTGCTCTCATGTTTCAAGCTCTCTTGATGTGCATATGCCCATTGCACTTATCCACTACACCTTTCAAGGTTAAAGTTGTCTTTGCATGTGAACATTGTCTTCTTCTAAAGAAGCGTATGGGTAATAGGTTGACTTTATTTGTAAGTTTAGAAAATTCTGTATGGTAATCGTCTATATATATATATATATAGGAAAAGGGTATTGAAAAAAAAAAAAAAGGCAGGTGTAGAGTATTGTAATTTTCTTAATAAGGGGACGGAGGTGAGAAGGAATAGTCAATTCTAAAAGGAAACGGATTCACAAGTCTCAAGATGAAATAAAGCCAGACAGTAAAACGACAGGACCTGAAGGTGTGTTTTGTTTTTTACTATTTGTCTTTGGCTCTTTTAATTGGTCAAAACTCAAAACTCGAAAAAAGAAAAAAAACCACAGTTGGCACTCCACTAGCTATACACAGGAATTTCTTCTTCTTGGACAAACAGGGAAGCAGCAGATTGGATTGGGACATGAGATGCCTTATTCAATAAAGTAGGGGACCCCTTTTTCTTTCTTTTTAGTGTAATTTTTTTGCTATCTTTCATATTCGTATTGCACACTTGCCTCCTCCAACTAAATGCAATTTACTTATTTTTCGCACAATACATTTACCATACTTACTCTACTCTTTTACTTGAAGTTAAATAGTACACAATACATTATGCATTTAAAGACAATTTAAGCGGCAAATAGGATTGGTTTGAGTAGAATGAACCCAAAACCTTTAAATAAAAAACTTAATTTTCGAACCTTTTTCGATAAAAAGATGAAATATTTAATGTAAGTTGTTACAGCAGAGTTTGCTCTGTCTACTCTAATGGCTGCAATTAGCCCAACCAAGTAGACCGGGTACAAAGATGAAGTAATCAAACTCTAGCCTGCAACCTCGCTCTCTCCGTCTTGCCGTTTGTTGGGCATGCATATGTATATTCGAGAAAAATAAATTTACCTAGACCGGATCATATGACTCTAATGAAATTAAAAATTTTTATTGAAATGATGGTATTTCTGACTGTTCTAAATGTAAAGTGTGCTTTAGGGCAACCATATTGTTGTATGTATGTGACTGGATCATGCTTAATAAACTAATTTATGGGTTTAAAATTGGGCCTATTACCGGCCCATCCAGCTACTGTATAAGGAAGAGATTGGATTCAATGAGCTGTGCACTTCTGTTTCAAGTTTGAACAATACTGAGTATGGGTTGGCTGGTGAAGCCCATGAGTGAAACCCACAAAAACCCTATCGAAGCTCTGTGCCTGTAAGCTGTAACCTGCGAGTGTTGGAGCTCTGAAGACGAGAGAAGTGAAACAAATTGCAAGACCAACGCACGAAGTAATGGCAGTTGTTGATGAAAGCATCAGTCTCAAAAGAAAGCAAACGGTAGCATCAGCTCTCAGCAAGCACCTTGATTTAAATTATGTAAGCCTCAAATACTATTCAACTTTGAATTGCTTTTACATTCTTATGGTGTGTGCTTGTTTTAGCTGCGTTCTTCAATTTTGATTTTTGAGTGGATAGGTAATGATTGCTTAATGACTTCATGATTACTTAGTGTTTGATCACATCATTTTTACATCTATTGTATTTTCATCTTTAAACAATTATTTGTGCACTTCTCCTTTTCTTAATAATGGAATGGGTAAGGGGGAAAAGAAGAATGGTGTTCAAAATTTGATGGAAATATTGTTTTTCACCTTCTGAATAATCTGCTCTTGCTGCATTGCATCGATTTCTATGTTCTTTTAACTAATGTTGCATTCATTACTTATGAAAGAGAGACCATTGGACTGGCATGTACAGATGAATTTTAAATGGTTTATCTTGGCCTGAGTTGTGAAATTTGGGAATTTTATTTTCACCTGATTGCTAATTGTAAGTTTATTGTCTTTTAAGATTTTGTGGCTAAATTAGAAATTGATTTCTGTAGGGAGCTTCGGTCAGTGGGGAGGACAATATTAAGAGCTTGTACACGAACATTTTGAAGTCATCTGGAAAATGGTTGCCACAGAAAGAAAATGATGAGGTACGGTTTAAATTATTTGTGTGTGATTGTTACTATGTTGCTTTGATGCCACTGCTTATGCTTGAGTATCATTCTGCGGCTCAGTTTTGATTCCCAACCTGAAAATGATCTTTTGGTTGCAGGTGATGAAATGGATAGAATTTGCAGAAAGTTTTCCTATTGACTCACAAGCATGCTTTGATGCTCTCAATAGATTAAATCAAGAGTTAGCTCCTAAATCTGTAATCTTGGGCAATGGATTGACACCCTCTGAGGTTGATGTTATAGTGTTTTCTGTAGTACATCCTTCTGTGGTATGCTTTCAACTTCTTCTGGTCTGAATTGTCCTGTCACTTTACTGCATACAAATCTTCCCATGATGTTTGGGCTTTGCTCAAAGTTATTTTGCTTGTGAATTTTTATTAATTTATTTTTTTCATTTTCCTTCTTTTTAAGATATGTAATATTTTGGGGTGGGGTGGTATTTTCTTTGTGGTGTGAACAACTCATTTTGAAATTCAGAATTTACAGTCAAAAAAAAAAAAAAAGGCTGTTCCCCTTCATCAATGCAAAATTTCTTAATGGTATTATACGAATATGCTTGAAATTCTAATGTTTCTTTAATGGTTAAATTATTCCAGATTCGGCTTTCCCATTCTGAGAGAGAAAAGTTGACATATGTTATGAGATGGATGGATTATATCCAGGTTAGGAATGGCACTTACTAATTACTAGTTTATGTTATTGGATTATTCTTGGAGTTTGTTACTTCCTGTGGAAGGATGCCTCTTAGTCACTATGTTTTATCATGAGCTGCTGAAGTACAAACTCTTTGCTAAAACATAACTTCTATAGCTACAAGATTTGTTTCTGAGTTTGACTTGTTTATTTCTCTTCTTTGGCTGCTAGGCCCATCAGCAACAGCATTATTCTGATCTGGTTGAATCTAATATGTTTGGCAGCTTTATTTATCATGATTACTCAAGTAACATTTGGTTGTGGTCGTCTTATTCTCAAATGAAAAATTGCTTGTTCTCAGTTGAAGTTTGAGTTTAGCCACTATGTTCCTACCACGTAAGATAGCTTTATATATGATAATGGTTATAATCCAGTTGGATTTTCATCCAATTGAAAATTTTTGGTACCCTTTATCTCTTCTTAGAAAGCAGATTTCAGAACTTGCACCATTATATCTATGATTCAAGTAAAGAATGCACAGTCACTGTTTATCTGTGGAACTGTTTTGTCGTTTACCTTTTTTTTTTTTTTTTTTTTTTTTTTATATCCAGTTGGATTTTCATCCCAATTGAAAATTTTTGGTTTACCCTTTATCTCTTCTTAGAAAGCAGATTTCAGAAACTTGCACCATTATATTAATGATTCAAGTAAAGAATGCACGTCACTGGTTTATCTGTGGAACTGTTTTTGTCGTTTACTTTTTTTTTTTTGTTTTTTTTTTTCCTTTTTTTTTTTTTTTTTTTTTTTTCCTTTTTATCAGAACCTGAATGTGCATATTTCTAGTTAATAGCCTGAGACAACTGCCCTAGAAACGTGGCCGTCTTTGATTTTGTTTTTGTAAGAAATCTTAATTACTTGTTTTCTTTTTGAGGAAGAGTTTAGTTTGTTTGTTTCATTTTGACAGAATAAAGAAGAGTTGGTGGATCTATTTGAAAAGATACTATTAGAGAAGCCTCTGTTTGAGCCTTTGGTGAGTGAGCTTGATATAATTATTTTGTGTTTATATTACTGATTCTGCAATTTGGTGCAAGAAGGGTTGAGGGTTGGCGAGTAATTGAGATGCATGTTTGGTATGTTGGGTTGGGACATCTCTGTGCTTCCCCCTTTTTTTTTATTAAATTATTACATTCTTTTGATTGAGTTCTTATTTATTTTATATTTATTTAGTTGCAGGGTGCAAGAGATGCAGCTAAGGCTGAAATAGATTCAAATGCTAAAAAGATTTCACAAAACACAAAGAACACAGAAAAATCGGAAGCAGACAAGAATGTAAAGAAAAGTGATGCTGGGGTAATTCCTTTTCTAGCTTTATTCTTTGTTCCTTTCTAGGTGAAGTCAATGTTATATGAGTTGTCTAAGTCTGCCATTTCATATGAAGAGTGTCATAAGGTTTTAGCACAATAGGCTGAGAATAATTATACAATAAGAAGATAGCCATATAGATGGAGGACTCAACGTCCCTCTACCCTACGTCCACCCTAGGTGGCTGCAACCAAAAGCAAAGGTCAAACCATTCAATCTGAGAGAATCCCACTCGACTGAAAGGGGAGGTTAGATTATTTTATATTTGAATAAGGGAAAATATGCCTCCTGATTAGTAAACCAAGATAATCATTAAATTCAGACCTTATCAGAATGCCATAACTGTCCAAGGTCTATGCAAATGGACTATTTCAAGTGTTTACAGTTACAGCGGTGGAAATACTAATGTTAGTACTTGCATTTGATCATGTTGCTGGAAGAAGCTTCCTTTTTTCCCTTTCCGCGGCATATTCAAAAAATTACTGAGTATTGCTATTTGTCTTTTCCTGAATCATTTGTATTAATCTTGATGACAAGATAAGCTAATGTCTATATCTGTTTAATTTGATTTTGTCCACTAGAATTGTGGTTAGCAGTACCATGGGATTTTGATGTGATATCACAATGGTAAAGCTACTTAATACAGACACATGGAATTTTAATTAAAGGATTGGAATTCAATGGAACTATCAGAATGTCCACTATATTCTTTGTTCCTCCTATACTTTTAACAGATTTGACATAGTCCTAGTTAATGTTTTATATTTTCATGAAAAAATAAGGAACCCGTCCATGCATATTCAAATCTATGGAATTTTAACCTCAAGTTACTTCATTCCATTGGGATAGCAACTTACCATCATGCACTTTATGCCATTGGCAGGAATCTGACAGTTGTATATATATATATATATGTTAATTGTAATTTTTTGTGTTACTTAAAGAAATTTGAGTTTTTGTGTGCCTTCATATGCCTTAGGATATTTTATTATTCTACTTACTCTTGTGTAATGATCTTAGTAAACTTTTTTTGCAATAATAGTTTTATGGTTTTCTTTGTTACTTTATTACCTTGAAGGCAAAAGTTACAGAAAGTAAGGACGCTAAGCAAGAAAAAAAGAAACCACCTCAAACAGAACCAGCTGAGAAAGATAAAGAAGTAAGCGTTAGTTTGCTGAATATACAGGTTGGCCTTATTCGCAAAGCATGGAAGCATCCATCTGCTGATAGGTAAGCTGACAACTTGTCTTTCCTTTCCTTCAAGATTATATTCATTTAGAAAAGCTGTTTCATTGCTTGTCCTATTTGAGGTAGCTTTAAGTTTTGAAGCCTCTAAACTTTTGCAGTGTTACATTATGAATAGAAAATTTTCATGAATTTTTCAATGTTGTAATTCAGTTTATTGGTCGAGGAGATTGACGTTGGGGAGTCAAAATTGAGGCAGGTGGTCAGTGGTCTGGCAAAGTATTGCAGTCCAGATGAGTTGACGGTATGATTTCTTATGTAGTTGCTTGACATAATCAGTGATATGCATATTTACTTTCTTTTTCTGGGAACTTTTTGTTTAAGAGTTCTGTTCTAAAATCCATTTTGCTAATAGCTCTTGTTTGTGTTTTCTTTTCTATAAAGAATCGCCGGGTTGTGCTGATAACAAATGTGAAATCTGGAAAGCTGCGGGACGTAATGTCGGAAGGACTGGCAAGTTTTCTTGACATTTTCATTCCTTTATGAATAAAGCAATGATGCTGTTTATGTTTCAGTAAAAGTTAATGGTACAATTGAATTTGTGCTTTTGTTTCAAGATCTATTTTTTCTGTTCTGGATACACTTTATGGATTATATGATTGGTGTCTTGTTGGTAGTATTATTCTACTGCTTGTAATAATATCTTGGGGAAAATTGTTGCTGCACCTCTTCAATGGAATTATTATGGAAATGGTCATACAGAATACAGTTGATGCTGTTCTCCTGTTCTAAAAGCATAGATATGGATAAAACTTATTGTAATTCGGAGGCTAGGATGAGATTTTTAAGTCATTGGTTTGAGCATGACAATGTGCTTTAGTGCTTGTGAATTCCCACTTGTGAAAAATTCGCAGTTTCCATGTTTTCTTGTCACCAAAAGATCCCATTTACGATAGGTTGCAAATTGCAATCAGTTAATTCTTTGTTATACTGTATCACCTTGTTGACATGATAGTCCTAACCATTGTCAGATAGGGAGGCTAGGTTTGCCATGGTCCCCTAGCTTCCAAAATTATTTTCAAGTACCTTAAATTATGACTTCAATTTTTATTGGTTTCAATTTTAGCCCTCTCAAAGTTTTCAGTTCTCGTGTTCCAAACTTTTGATCCTAAGAAGTATACTTTTAAATTCTAATTATAATATAGAGATAGGTGAATATTTATGATTTTGCAATTTAATTATTTATTTAACTTATTTAGTGCAACGCAATTAAATTATATGTAACGGGAAATAACAATTCATGTGTATGCTTTGTAATTTTTCAGGTACTTTGTGCTTCTAATGAAGATCACTCTGTTGTAGAGCCTTTGCTCCCTCCAGAAGGTGCTAAAATTGGAGAACGCATCTCATTTTCAGGGTAAGCATGCAGAAGTTACTTAAAGCTAAAACAATAATTTAATACCTGAATTGTTTCTGGAGGGGAATGTGTAAACTGTAAAGCATACTTTGAAATATGCTGGTAGCTAGTTTAGTATTTGCTACATGCTACTTGATAGTGGAAGCATATTTTGTCTTCCTTGTGATATACTAGTACCATAGTTATGGAAAATAGTTGCCATTTCTGGATGCATTTTTGGTTAACAAAAAAAAGAAAAATCAGTTTATTGTCTCTTGCAATATTGCTGGTCAGTATATTTTCCAACTCCTTGGAGTTTGCTCTTTTTTTGGGTAACTAGCAAGTTATGCCATTATAAGAGTAGAAAACAATAACAGTGCCATATATAAATGGTTAATATGCATGCATTTACCTGGCCGATTATGATGTTTATCTGTATTCATTTGCTTCCTTTTGCATTGCTGAAAAATTCCTTGATTTTGCTGCTGAAACTAATTGTTCTCATGTTTTTGAATGCGATATTTCATAGAATTGATGGTAAGCCAGAAGATGTGCTAAATCCAAAAAAGAAGCAATTGGACAAAATAACGCCGGTATGTGCTTGGGACTTCCAATATTTTTGTTATGAGCTCCTTGGTCATTTATGTGGCATTGGCAATGAATTTAACCTGGACCTCGAATTGAGCCATTCAATCACCTTATTAGGATCATTTTCCAGTGAACTCAGATAAACTGTGGGAAAATGAATTGGTCGGTAGTTGGACAAATGTGGTTTTTTGTTTTGTTTTGTGGCCCACTGCAGTTAATTATCCATTGATTAGATGATATGACAATGCCTTGATGCCAACTGTTAAAATTTAATAACTGTACCTGCCATATTTCGTTCCTAGTAGATATGGCACATGCTGAAGGCATCACAGCAAATCTTGTGTTTTTGTTTGATTTCCTCTCACAAGCTTATGAAACAGTAGCACTTCAACATTTTTTTTGTCTTGAGAGCTTGTTATCTTAGAAGAGGTGATCGGACAGTTCTGATAGGTGGGACAGAACTGGGTTCTCATACTGTACCATTAATGTTGTGGTCATCACTTGTGCAATTATTGCTTTTTCTTCTAGTTTGTTGTATGAACGCTCTGAATACCAGTTTCTGATTCATGTGTTTCATGGGTGCAGAATCTTTTCACTGATGACAAGGGTGTGGCCACATATAAGGGAATACCATTTATGACATCTGGCGGGCCGTGCACATCATCTATTCCAAAGGCAAGCATCAAATAATAATGATCACTTGGATCTCGCATACAATGTACCTTTAGTTCCTGGTTCTTATCTTAGTTTTAGCCCTAATCTCTATTTGTTGTCTGGTATGAAAAGATATTTGAATGATATGGTAACATCAAATGTACAGAGATTCTCATATTCATACGGAATCTAATGTTACAGAGAATTCAAGGTGTTTTTGTTTTATCAGCTTAGTATATCATACCTAACAGAAAATTTGTTGTCTCATGCAATTGATGTATTAGTGTAAGCCCATTCTCCCTCGCTTCCATTTTTCCTTTTTGCATTAATAATAGGCATCCTTCTTTCAATCATTGCAGCTTGCAAAAATTGTTATCTTGTCCATGCTTGATTTTTGGGAACATGTATATTTTAAGATGGTCTATCGTTCTTGCAGCTTTCTCAGAATCCTCTTTGCCCAGATTTTTCATGACAGGACAAAGCCACGTGCAATTCTGTTTTGCAGATTGGCTGGCCATTTATGCTGTGAATGGGCATATAGTTGTTCTTGTTCATGCATGCAAAGGCCATAAGTGGGTATTGCTTCTCTTATTTATGGGTGTTATGGGTCTTAACTATTAAGTGCATTGAGGGCAGTACTTTTCCTTGGATTTCTTAATAAGAATGGATGAATATAGTCGTGGACGGTGTTGCCCATCTTGTGCAAAATTCTATGCAGGTTAAATAATTCTCTTTGCATGCTTATCCATGAGAGAATTGCAGTCCGGTAAAAATTTCTAGGATTTTGACCAGACAGGAAATAGACATCGAATTGAGTCGAATGCAGAAGGGTCAGCGATATCATCTTACAGCAAGATTATATCAGATCATAGTTTACCTGTGAAATTGTAGAAAATACAAGATACGAATAGGAATTTTATGGAATATGATTATGAATCAGAAGGGATGTGATTGCTTTAGCTAATATTATATTTTATTTATATGATTTGATGCTCAAAATTTGTGTATCATAGTAAGAGTATCAAAATGGATTTTATTTTCATAATAATTCATCTAATTAACAAATGTTTGCAGATTCTACAATCCGTAGTACTTTGTATGATCAAACTAAGCAGATTATATTCTTCAAAAAAGACAAAATTCCTTATTTAAAAATGGATAAATTTTATTAAGCATATCTGTCCAGTTGTGCATATAAGATTTTATAGTGAAAAATTAGATCGTGCCTTGCGAATGTGAATGAAATCTTCAATGAAACTTCATTAGTCATTGATGGACTGCTTGGAGTACTTTCTGCCAAAAATTATGGGTTCGAAATATCAAATCTTCAGTACTATAATGCTGTGGAGAAGTAGAAAAATGGTACATCCATGCATGATTTAAAAAAATTATAAAAAAAATAAGAGAAACTTATAAAAAGTTTATTTTCAAAAGAAAAGAAAAAATTAAGTGCTTATATCGACAGAGTGGTCCAAAAATTCAAGAAATGCAGTGCTTATATCGACAGAGTGAGGATCTTGCAGAAGCCAGAAGGATACAGATACTGAATATTAATTGTGATTCTGTACATATTTACACATAGAGAAACAAAGCTTGGAATTACGTGATATGATTGAACCAAATCAAAGAGAAACCCAAGAAGGATCACGAAATATCTGTGATATATTATCTCCCTCCCTCTCTTCTCTCTCTCAATATATATATCACTGTTAACACATGATAATATATACTCTCTTCTGTCCTCTCCATTTCTTTTTGTCTAAAATTTCTTTATAATTTTTAATTTGCTCACCTACCCATTTCATTTCTTCTGGTTTCTCACTATAAAAACTCACCAATATTAGTTCATACATCTCCTGTGAGTTTGTTGGATTTAAATTTTTTTCTTTTATTACAAGAATTTTATTACAGTAATATATATATATTGTAGCCTGCAACCACCTTTCTTGCACTGCTTATATTGTAGCCTGCAACCACCTTTCTTGCACTGCTTCTTCTGTTACGTATAGGCTTCAGCTCATTCTTCTTGTTTATTAATTAGTGTATACATGGATGGTGGGGGTAGTCGTGAGTTTTGTTCATCAATGGATAAGATATTGGGAGACTATGGAGATCATCAACCACATGTTTTAGCTGTTGATGATAATCTTATTGACCGAAAACTCGTTGAAAAATTGCTCAAGAACTCTTCTTGCAGAGGTAATCGATCTCTTTCTCTGGTGCCCTTTTAATTATTTGAGGCATTAGTCTGAAATTATAGTTACTAAATGAAATGTATGAGTTTGCTTCTGCAGTTACCACAGCAGAAAATGGGCTAAGGGCATTGGAGTATTTAGGCTTAGGAGATGATGAGAGGAAGACCTTAGAGAAAAATGTAAGCAACTTTTACATGATTCTTACAAATCCAAACTAAAATTAACATTAATTCCTAGGTTAACATATTATTATTTTGTTTTCAGGTCTCAAAGGTTAATTTGATAATCACAGATTATTGTATGCCAGGAATGACAGGCTATGAACTGCTCAAGAAAATTAAGGTCTATATTAAAACAGCAAGTAGTTTTTGTTTTAAGTTAGTTTATTCATGTTTACTTATTTAAATTTATATTGCAAAACAGGAATCATCAATCTTGAAGGAGGTTCCAGTTGTGATTATGTCATCTGAGAACATCCCAACTCGAATTAAAAAGTAATTATATGTTTAATCTTAATTCTTCTGCTCTGTGTATATAATCTTTTCTTGTTTTAAAGGCTTCATTAATGATATGAAATAATTAAGCAGGTGTTTAGAGGAAGGAGCTCAGATGTTCATGCTAAAGCCTCTCAAACTATCAGATGTGAAGAAACTGAAGTTTGATTTAATGAATTGCAGAAGCTGATCAAACCACAGATATGTGTTTCTTTTAGAAAAAAAGCACCTATGAAGACTAAAAATTAGGGAGGGTGATTAGAGGAGGCTATGAGCTGTGTTGAAGCTACATTGGTTATTACTTATTAGAATAGAAGAAGATCTCAACTTGCTTTAGCTTCAAAGCAAACTGATTTTTGATTCTTGATTTTGTTCAAAGCTTACTGACTTCTGCATTAACTAAATTTTTTCATTCCAAATCAAGAAAAAAAAAATATTGAATAAATAGTTAAGCTTGCATATATTAACCTTCTTAATTTAATACATTACAATATGTATATTTGCATTATAAATTACCCAAAAAAAAAGGAAAAAAAGAAAATTAAGTTGAAATTCGACAGATTCATTTTTTTTTTTCTTTGGAATCAATGGAAATGCCTGTGGTGGTGATGGTGGTGTCTATGTTCATCTAAACCAGAGCACTGTAAAACTGGATAACAACTCACAAACAAACATCTACTGAACCTTTTAGCTATTGAAGAAACCAAAAGAAAAGGGCAGCAACAACAAGCCATGCATGGACTTTTATTTTCTTTATTTCTTCTTCTCCTCCCCCTCTTATTATTCATAATTTGCCGCTGGCCATGACCAAGATCATGATGGTTTCTCATCCAAATTATGCAGTAATCACCTAAAACCAAGAAGAAACCAACTTTTTCATCTTCAAGACTGAAATCAATTAAAAAGATTAATGAAAACAAGGAAATAATATATGGAACAAGTAAATTTTACCTTATCTTGGAAGGCTGAAAATCAGAGAAGAGAAGAACAGAAAAGCATACACATGTAAAGATCCCAAGTTGAGGAAAAAGAGAATATTTGTAATAAATATGTCGGGGTGGAGAGTATTCGTATGGAGGGGAATGAGAGGCTTTTCTCAGAGGAGAAGCAAGCTTGTTTTGTTACATTTTACAACTTACAAGGATGTAGGTAGTCAATAGTTTGGTCCGTCTGCATACGCGTGCACTGCGTGTCGTTTGCGTGTGCATTTGGTGCTCTTTTATCCAATAAAAATTATATTACTGCTTTGTTTTTTTATTTCTAGTAAGTTCAGTGCTGTTCTTCGTCCCTTAACAGTTAACATCAATGGTTATTATTAGGGGCGTGCAAACCCACCGAACGAACCAAAAATCGAATCAATCTATTTTGGTTCGGTTTGGTCAGCTATCTAAGGGAGGATCGCTTTATCGGTTTATTTCGTTTGAACTGAATTTTATAGAAATTTTTGGTTGAGCGATATGGAAAAAACTGATCAAAACTGATCGAACCGACTGGTTCGGTTTGAAAAGATTTAGCTCAGATGCGAATTTCATTCAGTTCGATCTGCTGTCCAAAAACTTTGGTTTTATATTTTTTGGACTTGATTCGGTTTGATTTAAATCGAACGGACCTTTTATTCACCCCTAATTATTATTACTTATTAGACTAGTTAGCATACTTTTCTCGTCAACATTTTTACAGACAAACTTATTTATATCTAGTATATGAATCCACTTATAAGTTAAATTAATTATAAATAATATTTTGATTCAAACTATTTTTTTTTATTAGTTTAATATATGAGATCACTTATACACCGGATATAGATAAGAAATTTTTAATATTTTTAGGTAATAATTATAATATTGTTTGTAGTTTTCTATAAACTAAAAAAAAAAAGAAAATACATATTATCTTTATCTTTACACATTTTACAAAATTTATGGGTTTCAAAATCACAATTATGATTTATAATTTCGGGACGAAATTAATTTCACAGTGGAAAGCCATGAGTACCCTTGAAATTAATAAATATTTAAAAAAATATTTTACAAATGGGCTACAAGGCCCATTTAAATTTTCCATCTTGTCCACTCAGTTGGCCCATAGATAAAACCCCCATATGGTATGGCCATATTATCTGATTGGTATGGCTTTGGCATGATATGTGAATTGGTGTATTGTACTCTGCCGCATGTATTAGCACAAACAAAGAACCAAACGGTTGGAGGAAGCCGAAGCACGCGCGCTTCTACGGTCGCCCCCAACGGATATAATGACCAATACTTCTCATAGTCGAAAGAGATAGAACACGGCGTATTTTGTTGTTTTTTTCTTTTTCAGTACAAATTCCTCTACTTTAGCTCATTAGCAATGGCGGCGTTTTTGGAATCACCACCTTTGTTTAACTGTAACCACCTGCTCTTTTCCTCGTCCACTAGAAAGACATTTGTGACCATCACTCCTTGTTCTGCCTCTTCAAGTGTTCCTACTCCACCTTCTCCAAAAAACTCGGCAGGGGAAAGCACTGATCCCAATTCACAAAAACCGTTTCGGGATCGCCGGAAAATTGTTCGACTTGCCTGGGAGAAGCTGGTCCGATGGTCTCGCTCTTGGCGCTCCAGAAGCAGAACCGATGTCCTCCAAAGCACCAACAAGGTACCTTCTTTCTCTAATTTTGAAGTTCAATATCTGAATTGTTTGAATGTTCGCGGCCATTTTCGGAGCAAACCCAGAATTAGCAAACCCAAAATTGTTTGTAGGTAGTGGTGCTCGGAGGTGGATCCTTTGGTACCGCAATGGCTGCCCATGTTGCTAATAGAAAGGCTGATTTGGAAGTTCACATGCTTCTGCGTGATCCTTTAGTGTGTCAATCGATCAATGATAACCACTTCAATTGGTACTTTTTAGTCTCATATATATGCAGTTACTCCCACATTTATTTTTTTGGTCGTCTCACACCTCACTGAGAGTTACTGCTTGTGAGATGCAAGCTTGTGATATTTGTCTAACTTCTTTTTATCAGCAAATACTTCCCAGAACACAAGCTACCTGACAATGTGATTGCCTCGACTGATCCTAAAACTGCTTTGCTTGGTGCAGACTACTGCCTTCATGCTGTCCCTGTCCAGGTCTTTTCATTCCCTCTGCTGTGTGTTTATCGCATTTATCAATTTCTATTTGAGCTGACATCAAAAGATCATTAGAAAATTGCAGCTATCCCATTCTGGATCTTGACTATTTAAAATTTCTGCAGTCTAGCTCATCATTTCTGAAGGGAATTGCAGAATTTGTTGATCCGGGCTTGCCTTTTATATCCCTTAGCAAAGGCTTGGAGCTCAACACATTGAGGATGATGTCTCAGATTATTCCCAGAGCACTCGAGAATTCTCGCCAGCCTTTTGTTGCACTTTCTGGACCTTCTTTTGCGCTGGAATTGATGAATAAGTTACCAACAGGTGACTTCTTCACACTCAATAAACTTTGCCGTCAACTTAAATTATTTAGTTGTAGTATTAACTAACTTTTCCTCTTTTTATTGTCTTTGCCTCTATAGCAATGGTGGTGGCATCAAAGGACAAAAAATTGGCAAATGCTGCTCAACAGCTATTAGCTTCTTCTCATTTAAGGATCAGCACTTCAAGGTATAGAATATTCATGAATTTTACAAAATAATCTGATGGTGTCTTCCATATGTAGAAATTGATTTTTTTTCTGTGACTCTCTCTCTCTCTCTCTCATGGGTGCATATGCATGCATAGAGTCAACATTTGGGGACACGCTTTGCAATTATTGGTCGAATTATTTATGTACTTTTGAATGATATATGATGTATGATGAGGCTTGATTGAACAATATGCTGAAGGAAATAAGCAGGAAATAAAACTTTGGATTACATGTGATAATCATAATCCTAATTTGATGAAAATAACACGTTTAGATTTCTGGTAATGCTTTCAAAGTTGATCTCTTTAAAAAAAAAAAAATCTCGATATTCTATATTGACTTCTATGTATCTCCTCTGATACGGTAGTTATCTTCTAAAACCCTGCTTTTAGTCTTAGCCAAATTATGTAATGGCTTATTGTATGCAAAGTTTAGAAAATATGTACAAGTGATTATGCTCAGTTTGTAACCTCTGATAAACTCCAGTGATGTCACAGGGGTGGAAATTGCAGGCGCACTGAAAAATGTGCTTGCTATAGCAGCTGGAATTGTGGAAGGAATGAATCTTGGTAATAATTCTATGGCAGCTCTTGTTGCACAAGGTTGTTCTGAGATTCGATGGCTAGCTACAAAGGTGTTCTATCTGTTCTTTGCACCTTCATTAGCCATTTCTTGCCCAAATAGTGAATTGATTTTTGTTTTTGTTTTTGTTTTCCTTTTTGACTGGAAGATGTGTGGTTTGCTCACTATTTAGGAGATCTTGGGCAAGATTAATATTTTTAATAGCTTCCTCTTTGATGGTAACACCTAGATGGAACAAGCAAAAACTATCTTTTAATGATGGTTATCAATCACTGTTGGTTGAAGAAGAAAAGTGGGAAAGAGTAGCTGTAGAAGAACTTTTGCGAAGTTCTAGGCCGTGTTTAGGTGTCTATCTAAAAAATCGGAGAATATAGGCTCAGGCGTGTCAGATGCTTAATGTAGAGGATAACTATGGTTAATTGTGTGCTCACTTGTTACTATAGGATTAAAATGATGTGCTCATTCTTGTCTATCATGTCCACCTTGATGGTCTTTCATGTTTTCTTTCTATGAAAAGAACATTAGTTGACAAATAATTTCTTAATGTACTTGAAATTGCATGAGCTGGCCTATAAGTGGACTTTTACATCCCTGATTCATGCCTTTTCTTTTTCCTAATAATTATCTTCTTATGAGTATTAGCTATATTAAATTCATTAAGTTTCTAGTTGGTCATTTTGCTCTATGTTGTTGTCCTAAATGATTGTATGGTTGTCTCCTTATAATCTTCCTTCACTTTGATTCCCTAAGATGGGTGCCAAACCTGCAACAATTATGGGACTGTCAGGAACAGGAGACATTATGCTTACATGTTTTGTGAATCTTTCAAGAAATAGAACAGTTGGACTGCGTCTTGGTTCGGGGGAGAAGCTTGATGATATTTTATGTTCCATGAATCAGGTGCTTGTAAATATGTGTATCCATTATCCATTGATAGCTAAAAGTTTGCTAATTCATATAGATATGCAATGCCTATATTTCTATAGGTAGCAGAAGGTGTATCAACGGCAGGAGCTGTGATTGCATTAGCTCAGAAATATAATGTTAAGATGCCAGTTTTGACAGCAGTTGCGCGGATCATAGATAATGAACTAACCCCAAAAAAGGCTGTTCTTGAATTGATGCGTCTCCCTCAGGTCATTCAAAGTCAACATTAAGTTCAATAAAATAGTTTTGACTTTTTTCCCATTTGTTTTTTCCTTTTTGTTGTTTGGTTTGCGGATGCTTCAATTGGTTTTAAAGATATCGCTTTCTGTTTATAGGTTGAAGAAGTTTGAGAATGTGGGGGAATTATGGGCGCCTCATTTAATTACAAGAGTGTTGTCTCGCAGAAGTCACCTTACTCATATTTTTTTCTATTTTACTTGTTTGCTTGTTATTGAATACTCTGACCTAAGTTTGGTCTAGAGATTGATTTTTTAAGCTAGGAATGGTAGTTATTTCATTGTCTTTGTACTTTTTTCCTGTAAATTTTATTTATTTCTGCTCGGCATGTTTTAAGATCTCAAGTGTAATTGTTCTTCAACCATGGGCATGGAAAAAAGGAACAAAAGAATGTTGTCTATAATCAGATTTAATCTGATTAATTTTTCAATTGTGCATAGGTCTATTTTCCAGTGTTTAATACTCTCTGCCGACCTGCCTAGGGCTCGAGTATTTTGGCATCCTTGAGAAAATTGGAATTCATAAATGAAATTCTTCATGAGTTCCATTACATGTATCATTTTCAGTAAGTTTTTGAGATTTTCAAGTTCTTCATGAGTTTCCAAAAGTACACCCACTGATCTAAGAAGCCTTGTGCTCAGGCTTGCTTTTTAGTCAGTATGTTATGTACGTAAAATATTCAGCTCATATAGGGTCTTTTGCATGACAATATGGGACCTTTTGGTCTATCGTACATGTTTATCTTGTGGTTTTCAGGCTTCATTTAGAATTGCACACGCCATATAATTAATATCCAAAATCTGTACAACTTCGGAAGAATTCGATAGTTTTGATTCAATATCTGTCTATTTGTTGCTTGATACTCCGTTTTGAGACTATATTAATATCTAGTCCATGACTTGTAGGAAGCAACAATGTTGAGTTCGAGCTATTTTATGTTGAAGTCCTATGTTCAGACATGCTTTTGAGACAATATCTTCTATACATTTGAGGGCAGCTCAGATAGGGTCTTTTATACAGTAATATGAGATCTTTTAGCTTGCAACACATGCTTATCTTGCCATCTCAATGTATCATTAAAATTACATACATAATATGAATATATCCCTGAAATTCGTGTGAATCTGAAAGAATTTGACAGTTTTAACCTAATGTCTCAATTTGTTGCTAGACACGACATTACATATTTGGTCTATTAACCTATAGAAAGCCTCTTTCAAAAAAAAAAAAAAAAAAAAAAAAAAAAAATGAGTAGTAGGCGTAAACAATATTTATTAGGTTTCAGCTGTACAGTTATAAGTGGTCTTTTCAATGCATGACGCAAAATAAATATGAAATGAGGAAAACCTTATCATGGATCTATACGTACAATGTTTACAATTTTTAAGAAACTTGTATGGTGTATATCAGTGCTTTTCATTTTAGAATTGGCACCAACACCGCCGAACGCATAATAAATATAAAACAAAAAAATATAGCCAAAAAGCTCCTTTGTTACTTAATTATGTTCAGGATATAGATATTGGAACGACTTTCAAGTTTGTTTATTTGGTGATTCAATTATCATGTCTATTTGTTGACTCGTGATTAATTGACTGTCATTCCAGTTAATGAGACTATATTCATATAATCAGTAAAAGGTCCATATGAAGTGAACTTGTAGGAAAGCGCAGTAGGCATATGTTGAGGTATCGAGCGTGCATAATTGTTATGTATTTTAAAAGTCCTATAAATTGTTCTAGTATGTCATGACTATTATTGAGACATAATACTAGATTCATTTCTATAATCACATTTTTTAGAGTGAATCAGCTCAAGATGTAGGTCGCTTATTTTATTTAAACAGTAAATATTAGATATAATAGATCTTTTTCTGGAGCTGGGGCAACACATTCATAATCATTGAAACAACTAAGCTTGTTACAATGTGTAATCAAATTGTAACCAATAGTTATATTTTAGACATATCATGTGAAAAATAAGAAAAAAAAGAATAATATTACACTTGAAATTCGAACGTAGTGAATAACATGAAAAAGATATAGTGACCAAAGTATTTTAACCTAATGTCTCAAATTGTTGCTAAAGGACCAACGACATTACAATTGTTCAATTATATGGTCTATTTAACCTATAGAAAGCACTCTTTCAAAAAAAAAAAATAATAAAAAAATATAAAAAAAAAAAAAATATTAACCCCTATAAGTAAAGGTGCATAAACAAATAAAAAACAGAAGAGCTTGGGCTAAAAAACTATTACATACTAGAGCTTTCCGGCAGCGGGGAGGGGGCTTTTGCCAGGGGGGGGTCGAGAAGGGGGGAGGGGGAGGGGCTCAAAAATTCTGATAAATCCACACAAGGTACTAAGTCTCTCACCACCTTCTAGTTTTAAAGAAGCCCTCTTGATTTATTATTTTCATCGTTTTTTGTTGCACTCTCAAAGTGTCTAGTTTTCATAGAACATCACAGTATATTCTTTTATATTTCTATGGTTGCTATAGGCCTGGGGTAAATGAATTCTTCAAAGGTATCTTAATCCAACTGCTACGTTTGAGTAAGAAGCTCTTTGTAATTAGCTTCCTTGTGCCTCAAGTCTTAGGCTCAATATCTTCTGCTTTTACTCATTGCTTATTCTTAATGTTTCGATAGTTCTTACATGATAGATGTTCTCCTGTTATTGGTATGATATAATAACAACGCATACATGCATGTACATTTTTTATTTGTTATCTCTAGCCTCCTGGTTCCAAATAGTATCGCAATAGTGATGTCTTCCCTTTTTTGGTATTAGAGAAGAGGTCCTCTCTATCACAATGCTCTACTTACTAATTGAGTCGTGCGTTTTCGTTTTCTTCTTAGGCATCTGATTGGGGTCTCCCAGCGCACGTTTTTTGGACAAATCTTTTTTCTAAAGTGACTGGTTATTGTTGATCTTTGTGGTGAGACGTACATGCTTATTTTGCTCTCCTTTTGCTTTTTGTATAGTGTCATTCAGAATTGTCTATTATGCAACTCTCTTATAATTATTATAATTTTTCTCTATAAATCTGTTGTTCACCTCCCTTTTTCTATATGGAGAGAGCATGGTCACCGATCTACCATCGAATGTATTTTTTAACCCAATAATTGCGGAGTCGTGAACTTTCTGCACCTAAATGTATGAGACCTGAACACAACATTATTATGAAGACAAAATAAAGTAATAATTCTAGTTCTTGAGCGAATTTTTACATTGTTAGTGATTAGAGGCGAAATTGAAAATCATGCTTGGTCATGTATCATGTCTCTTAGTGAGTGCTAGAGATTTCGAGCCTTGCAGGTGTAAGATCTTTAACAATTCCCAAAAAGGCCCCATAATAAGGTGGCACTTTGGTGGATATATGTATGTTTGGACATGGCTTATCTCGCCTGGCGCGCGTGCAGATGGCCCTGTGCTCCATTTAGAATTGCATACGCAATAAAAATTTCACTCCTCCCAAGTGATAAATTACATCGGTGCACCTAAACTTGGATCCCGGTAGAAGTTTTGCTACGCTTAGATATTCATCGATTATTCTGATTCAACACGTATATGTTTAGTGCAATGAGAGCAATCCATGAGTCGGGAGTTGTTTCCATCTGAGCACAGCTATTTTTCATGTTAACCAATGTGATCTGAACGAAATTTACAAGAGTTATTATCTTATATTGCTTTACGTCTATGTGCACCACACTTGTAGGAAGCCATGTGCCAAATCAATTTATGAGCTTAATGCGACAGTTTCAACACCGGTACCCTCATAGCTATCTTTGGAGCTTTCTCAATGGCCATGAGAGATACTATATTTTATACAAAGAATGATTAAATCTTTAAAAAGACACCTTAATAAGTCCTTAAAAGAACTAATCCTATACACACATTAATTGTGTATACCTAGCATACTTGTTAAATTATCGTAAAGCTAACTAGAAATGTGAGAATCCTATTCTATATTAACCATTGTACGATTCTTAGTGGATGGAGAGGGCAGATTCAGTCTCTCGAATATATGTGCGTCTGGTACTAAGTAACACAATAGTGTCAAAGTATGAAAATCAAAACCCTAAAAACGGATTCTTACAAGCGAACGTATTCTTGTGGTTCTAGTTTTAGATTGGGAAAAATAGCTTGCAACATCAAACACGTCACACTGAAAACTTGATGCAACAAATAAGGGCGTTCATTCAGTAATTGGCGATAGCGCCAATATTAAATGAGAATTATTCTATATTGAGAATGGATAAAAAAGCAATTGCATGAGCACCACGTCCGGGAGAAGAGTCTCATGTTTTTGTGCGAATGTGATTTTAATTGACGTTGCAACCAACAATTGTTTTTAGATTGTTGAGTAATGCGCTCCGTTGATGTCACATTCTGACTTATGACTACGCTCTGGGTCTTACACACACAATTTTGAGAGCCTCTCCAATAGACAAGAGAGAATCTCATGTTTTTGAGTCTATTATTTATGACATATATGTGTTTTAAGCATTTTTTTTTTTAAAATAAGAAATTAATGCTCTAGGTCATGTTAATGCTGGAAAGCTTTGCGTGGCTTCTTCAAAAAAAAATCAAAAAAAGGTATACTCAGTTGGTCTAAACAAGCAATATAAAACCAGGCATGCTCCAGAGCTTATATCTTCTGTACGAGTTTGACGAATAGGGTGCAAGTTGCATCGTAATATTGGTTATTTCGTTTACTAAAAAGGGTAGATCATACCTAATGAGAATCTTATAGTCGAGAACTCTGTTCAGATACATTACTTATCTATTAATCTAGGTAGCTAGCTTCAATATATGATACATTTCAGTAATAATGTTCGCTATTATAGTCATATTCTATAATAAATTTGAGTCAAATCTGGTCTAAAATCTTAAATGCTCACTTTGTAATTCTTAAATATTATTATTATGATTTATTAAAAAAAAAAAAAAAAAAAAGGGGCTCACTCTACCACTTCAACAGCATTTATGCATGGCAGTTATTTGTTATCACTTTATACAGTCTCTAATCTGTTGTAGAAACATAAAGAAGATAACGGTATATGGCCTTGGTTTATAGACATTATATGAAAGAACACTGAACAATAAAAAATTACACTATAGGATGTGGACACACAAATTTGTATTCCCACAGTGTTCTAATAATAAATATTAATCGGCCTTTTTCGAGCGTCGCAATTTTAAAATAAAAATAGACTGCAGCTTTTGTCTTCTATTTCGACAGCGTTACAACATTCACAGATCATTAAAAAAAGAAATAATTCACATATAGTTTTTTATATATCCAATGGTAGAATTCATTTTAGCGCCTAATCCGTTATATATAGTGTCTCTTCCTATGATCCTAATTGATTCCCTCAAAAATATATGGAAGTCAAAAACATAAGAAGAATTATCCACACCCAACTTTCTACCTCTTTACCAACTTGAGTTTAAATGTTTGGTGGTGGTGTGTCTATTGTTGTCATCTCTAATTTCAAATGAAAACCCAATTGAAATGGAAAGTTTTATTGAGTGAATAGAGTATCAGATAAGCTTAGAAGTAGCAAGCTATAATTGACAGGTGTGCAATTCTAAAACTGAATAGACATAACACTCTTTACGACGTAGAGTAAAACTTCAAACTCGAAATTAATTGCTATCTAGTAGAAATTTTTATGTGGTAAAAGAATGATATAAAATTTGAAAATTGCCAGTAGGATAGACATAACCCAAAATAAAGAGGAATAATTAATTTACCTTACAGAATATTCCTATATTTATAAACCGAAATTATTTTTAATTTTTTAAATTTTATGATTTGGGGTTTATGGTTATGCACACGACTCAATAAATATACACACCGTTAATTTGTTAGATATAATAAGAGAAGCTGTGTAAATCTTTAGAATCACTTATGTTTTCTATGAGCTATACCTTAACTAATACACTTGGGCCATGTCTAACCTGGAATAGGCTAACTCACGTGGATAAGTTTCCCTTTCTAATGGATAACTTAAGTCTACAGCATATGGGGTCTTAATGGTTAGCCAAACATACTGTATAATACACCCGTGTTTAGATGTTTTTCACAAAAACATATAATAGAATTAAGGCATAACATCAACATTATAAATTCTTTAACCTTACAACCAAGAAATAGAAATAGAGCACGAACTTAGTAATCCGGAAGCATTCAATAGTTTTGACACCAATATCTATTTATCTTTTTGCTTGGGCAACGCTACAGTGTTAACTTGAGACTATGTAATATTATTTGGGCGTCACTATTTTAACCTTCTATTAGAAATAAACATTAAAATCATATTCAGACCAATTCATTCATTGTCTATAGAGCTTTGTGAAAAGTGACCGGCCTAAAAGACTATCGCCAAAGGTAGTATGAAGAAGAGAATGACACTATATAAGGTGTAATAAGGAGATCTTACTGAAGACCAGAGATTAAAAACTATAATAAATATCCAGTTCTCACTATTTAAAGAGCTTCGTATAATGATGACTAGATTGTATTCTTTAATTGTTATATTTATATCTAATTTAGCTTGAAAAAAAAACTGAATAGAGAAATGAAGAATCTATCTCGTATAATAAGTGAGTTCTCTTAAGTTTGAGGCAATAATATGAGACGCCAATGTGTCTTTTATCTTATAGATCAGGGTCTAGGAGAACTAATGGAACATGTATAGAAATGACCACGTTTAGTCCCTCTGTTTAAGCGCATGCCCAGAGGTCTTCAGTTTGAGAATCAGAGTGTGAGAAAATTTACTCTCTCAACAATATATAAATTTTCTTTAAAATACTTGAGAGGAAGATTTTATCCGACAATTTTCTCTCCAAAATCCGTGCGCGGCCACTCCGAAAGTAATAAAAAAGTTCAGCTCTTTTTTTATAATTCTGAGATAGAGATAAACGTATGCTGCCTCATAGTCAGCACTAATTGGGACGTAAATGAGCCAGAATATTGTTGAGACGCCACTAACCAAGAAAGTTTTTCTATTCCCATTTGCATTCTGCGTCTATGATAATATCAAGCATTGAAATCAATAAGCCTCAGACCCTTCTTTGTTCAAATACTGGGAGCTTCTTGGCCTAAGAAATCCAAGGTTGTCAAATATCCCTATTATGACTTTCACTAATCGAGGTCTCTCTCTGTAATTTTTTCCTATGTAAGTACACACGTATTAAATATAACTCAATAATATATATATAATTCACAAATTTTGAAATTTTAGAAATTTAAAGCTATTGAAGAAGTCTGATTTAGTGTAATCTTTGTGATACTGTTTAATTTTCTTGGCTCATAAAAGTAAACCCTCGTACAGAGGTCTTCTAGATGTGAAATAGTAAGGGATAAGTAATTTGGATTATTTGTTATGTGTCTTGTTGCTGGAGATAAATTTTTATTCATTAATGCTTTAATCATTTATTACTTACAAACTTATATCGATTTTATCTGCGGATCATCCAGACACTTTATTTATAAAATTATATCTCTTAATAAAATTGCAAATGCGACACCATTATAAATTCCTCCCAAAAATATGTGCTACTGAGATCACATTAAACAAAGATAGAACTAAAAATTCAGCAAATTAAATTCAGCAAATTATATTCTTATATTAGAGCTCTTCAATTGCTTATTGTTGACTGTATAAAAAACTGAATTTTTTTGAGAGTTTATAATTGAATTAAAATTTCGCCTTATTTTGGTGAGCGCTATGAAATAAATAGCTAGTGATGAGCGAGAGTATTGCGATATCATCAGGATTAATGTTCATGGCATTTTATACTAGATTTTTGAGCCAAAAATCCAAAGGTTAAGGAATAGAAACTCCACTTTATCTAAAAAACCTTCTATAATAAATGAATCGCCTGTCAAAATTCTCTCGGAATAAGGTCTCCATCTCTCTCCCATTAGAGATTCGATAATGTTCTGTATGTCACTAGAAACAATTTCTGGTAAAGGTGTAATGCCCAACACTCGTAAAAGTAGTTATTATCTAGGTCTTTCCATAAGTGAATTATGGGTCTTGTGGGTCTCGAGTGAATCGACGTAATGAATTCATTTATGCCACTATTCGGTCTTACTCTCATGCTTAGATATGTGAGACTTCATCATAAAAATCTGAGGACAAATAAATTGAATTATCAGCAACATATATAATATAAAATTTCCTGGCTGCATATTTACTCATTTCTTCACCCTTAAAATCCGTGCCACTTCGAAAGCATCTCAGGTGCTCATTTTTTTGACTCAATATCTCTCTGTCTCTGATTGCTTTGTGTCATTTGTATCTATATTTTTTGGAAAGACTCTTATAGTATAGAATAATTTGCGATTTCATCTATCTTAGATTCCATATATGTAGGCACATTTGAAATCATGCTTGGAAATTATCGTTCGAAGGGATGTTTATACCAATTAATAGCCTTAAAAGCTTCCTACAGGAAAAACATAAAAAAAATAAAAAGGATATAACAAATAAAAAAAAAAACAAAATCTTATTATTGCGTCTAATAGTTAAGTCTCTGTTCACAAAAACAATGAAATTAGACCTAAATTTCTCTGTTTCAGATCCTCGTCTATTTCTTTCACTCATCACTTCTTGTCACGCTTGTTCAAACGTCCGGAACTCACGTATACGTCTAACTTTATGAAATTTTAAAAATAGCCGACTTTCCATATAATAGTACTATAACTAGATTTGGTATAACACCACTAGTACTCGGTCACTCAAAATGCGCTGTGAAATCAAGCTGGATGGAACAGCACGGGTGATAATTTCGGGGCAAAAACTGTCAGAGCAATCACTTCCGGACTAGAAACGGATGTATTGGGTTGCATGAATTGTCATCTTAGGCACATACAAATTCTTAATGAACCGCAACGGAGCGAGTAAGGCGAGATAGGCATGTCAAGCGCTTAGGCAATAGAGCTTAAACTATTACCTTAAGAAAGGACGCACCTAATACGAGCTACTCGTTAGACAAGCGTACCGCAAACCGAAAATGCGAGCCTCACACGAGACATGGGCTATGCAATAGACCTGAGAAGACTCTTAAAGGCCTGGCATAAAGGTGGTATAACATTGGAGATTATCATATGAGGCGCTTAGATAAGGCTCACAGACATGGAATGACCCACAGTTTGATTTAATATGCTTACTATAAGTTCTATAAGAAAAAAATTATGGCCTCAAAAAAGCGTTCGAAGCAACAGACAGAGATTCTTGCCAAAAGCACTGTCAATATTCTTTCAGATAGAAATGGATTTGCACATGAATTTATATTGGGGCATATGCATTCTCTCAAACCTCAAACCCGTACCCAGAGAAACCATTTACGGACAAGTAAGCCCATACACAAGCTAGGAATATAAATAATAACTATTTGACAAATCTACAAATCCGGGCCCAAAATTTTTTAGTAGATATCTTTAATTCGGTTTAGTTTGGGCCTAATCCATGATGAGTCATATTCTAATATTGGTTGTATTAATTCCCTTGCATCTTAATAATAACAAGTCGTTTAACAAATAAAACGCATACGAGACCCTATAGTACCAACTGCGGAGTTCATAATATTTCCTGATATAGTGTTAATTAGCAACACATCATTTAAATAACAAAGATATAAAGTTTACATTTTATAACACTCTGGGAGTAAGATTCAGAGCTTCCGTTGGGGCAGAAACTTCCGTACTACCTGAGAGTTTGGGAGAAAGGAGTGAGTTTTGGCAACTCAGTGAATAATATAAAATATACACGTTCGCATACAGTCCACACAAAATGCGCCCTATTAAATGAATGATCACACAACAAATCAATCATATGGCATAACATCAAGCACCAACAAACAATATCACCTTCAAATAATCACCTCACGTGGAAATTGGTCAGTGGCGTCACCATAAACCCCCCGCGAGCCGTCTCATCAACAGCCCATCTCTCAAACATGTTGCACCCCGGGGAGCCAATTCCCCATAATCTGGCCGACCGGTCTAATCCTCATGACCAGCCTCTCAATACCTATTTTTGGCATTCTCCTCTTTTCCTTTCCAATATTATCAATCAAACAACATTTCAAGCAGTTCATCCAGGTGCACACGGGGCGCCGATCTCCCATTTACCCGGCCCGACGGTCCCAATTTTATAATTTCATCAAAGATCCATATTTATCGACCGTCCTCACAAACCACGGTGACCCACTTCATCCAATTCCACACAAACAAGGGCACAGTAATTCACAGCACAGTAATCAAACAATTTCTTTCAACGTATTACAACCAAATCCATCCAAAAATATACAATTATGCAACATAAAATAAATATGAGCTTTTTAAATATAAATATATATATATATATATATATATTAATATAAAGGTTTGTAAACAAAATGCTATGCATGCATGTTTGATATGCATTATTTATTATTACTCACAGTGATGGAGAGCGAATTCATAGCTTGATGTTGTCCTGAGAGCACTAGATGGAACCCGGGCGATCTAAGCAAAGTTAAGAATGTAACACAAAAAAGAATTAACTCTCTATCAGACAAAATATTTCTTTACCCTTTATAAATTTTATTTTATTTCCTAAAATTTTTCTAAACGTAATTAATCTCGATATTTATTTCTTTTCTGTATATTTTATTTCTCTATCTAACTCTATTTCATTTATTTTCTTCTAAAATCTATTTTATTTCGCTACTGAAATCTAATTTTATTTTCTACTGATATTATTTTATTTTCCTACCGTAAATTTCGACAGCATCTCCTAAAATTGGACTATCTACATGTTAAAATATCAACAAATATACCAATAATTCCAAAACCACAGACAGCCCATTCACATCGGGCAATTCATCAATTCAATTGTTTTCCATCCTCCATCCGAAAAACATCATCAAACATTCTTTCAACTCTTAATTTCTCATTTCTATTCCACTCATAATATTATTATCAAAATTCCTCAATAAATTTATTTAATATGAATTTGAGTTTAACGTAAATATTGTTTTTTTATTAATCAAAATAGTTACTTCCATTAATTAAATCTACTTTTTTGATCATTTCACTAAACTATAACTAAATTATAACTAATATTTTTATTAATCAATAATAATACTCCTTTAAATAAAATTTCACAACACATAATATTAATTAATACTACGCAAAATAACTAAATTTAAATGAAACTAATTAATTTTTAACCCCAAATTTTATATAATTTCCTTTGTTCGGCAAATTAATAGATAGGACTTGCAACGTGGTCTGGATCTAAAAGCTGGCGCGCAGGTCTGGGACTTGCAAGCGGTGGCCATGGAGTCGTGCTGGAGTAGCTAGAACCACCTGAGACCGCTCGATTCTGGCCGAGGATTGAAGCCCGCTTGCTTCGCAAGGCGGGCTGCTGCTGTGGCGCGCGGAGGAGCGGTGGAGTGCGGTGCTCGCGCGATGGAGACCGTGCGAACTTGGCTGTGATCGCGCCTCTGCTGTGCTTGGCTAAGGTGACGCAGGCGCAGTCACAGCAAGGAAAGAAGAAGAGAGGAAAAGAAAGGGAAAGAAGAAAGAAAAGAAAGAAGAAAGAAAGAAGAAATTTTGAAAATTCAAAGGAAGAGGAAAGGAGGAGGCGCTGGCTGTGATGGTTTGAGGATAAAGAGATG